>JAVYIG010017909.1:0-23653 GCA_035222895.1 Strongylocentrotus droebachiensis
AGGTGAGGTCTTAGTATAATTCTTTGATTTGCCCCTTAGTACTGCGCTTTACCCCCCCCCCCCCCCCCCCCCCCCCCCCCCTCCCTCCATCATCTTCTCTCATTATATCCGACCACCATGCCTATTTTAATTGGTAGCCAGCCATCGTTGCGCTGATCATGACTGACGGATTAAATACAAAATAGTATGTGTAGTATAGCGGTTGTATGTGTACAATGCGATCCTTACACTTATCAAATTGGCAATTTTTACACATTGGATGGGCTACCTTCATCTCCGATTAGGTGTGTGAAGAAAAGCTTCACCCAGCTCGCTACGTACGTATACGCAGTTTGCATGCACTGGCTTCATTCGGATGAAAGGATACCCGTAGACCCGGATATCCTCGGAGCAGACCGGACGTCTCATGATACCTTTGTGTTGTTTGAGGACTGTCGTCTGTCGACCGGATAGAACTATATGAGAAAGAAAGATAGATAGAAAGAAAGTAACTTCAATTTACTTGTATTTATTTTCTTTCTTTACAATTTCCGGTGTGGAGCTTAAAAGCCCATCTGCACTAGTTTGGCCAGGAGCAGTGGCTAAATGAGCAAAGACTTAGTTTTGTTGGGGGGGGGGGGGGGGGGGGGTTAGGACAATGAATCCTTCTCACCACCAAGTAGCATAATGCAGGGAAGGCGGAGCGTCTTCCAAACTAGGGAGGGGGCACCAACAAAACAGGGGCACTTTTTTTAGAAAAAAGGCACCTACAAAGGAAAACATCAACATAACCTACACCATTTTTAGACATTGGTATATACCCCTACATCGTCATGATTGTGATTACACTACCAGTGATGATATCAATATGTATTTCTTTCTTTACGTGGTACAAGATACTGCTTCGTATGGTCTGAATAATATTTTTTTCGAGCTAGCGAGCGAGCAAACATTTTATGAGTTGTGAGGTCCCAGTGCAAAAAAGTACATCTTATAAAGAAGACCCCCAAAACCCTGTTGAGTATTAAGCACAATCTAATGAAGAAAGACTGAACTTAAAGGTAATACAAAGTTTTGGTATGTGGTCATGAATTTGGTTCAAATGAACATATTGGAAGCATATGCGATCCTACAATATGAAGTGGTCGTCGTCGCGGTCGAAATCGAGTCTTAAGTTATGAAATTATAAATAATAATCACTTTATGTTGTATAGCTCCCTCTCAAGGTCAAGATATTAATTAAGCTATACAAAATTGTTTCTTGACTAATATTTGACCGACTAGCTATTTCCGTTCGCAAATTATATACCACAACTACATATTCTGAGATTTTCATGGTCGCAGCTACCATAGTACGGCCGTAGGAGCTATTTAAAATTTATCAAAATTTACCGGGAGCACCGGTAAATCTTTATATTCAATTTTTCTCGAAAGCAGAGGCGTTTTAGGGGGTAACATTTCTAGTGCTTTTAATACATCCACAGGGGCATCCAAATATATCAAAATTGTAAAGAATTACTATCCACCCATTTTTCAAAATTTCCCAAAACTTGGTAATACCTTTAAGTTCTTTTATTAGTAACATAATCATAACATCTATAAATGCGAGCGAATTAAAAAAAATTAAAGAAAAATGGGCTCTAAGTCGCCTTGAATTAGGGGTGCATGTTATGGAGAAAGGAAAAGAAGGCACTTATCAAAGGAGAAAAGGACAGTTATTAGAAAAGAAAAGGTGCTCGTGTCAAATTAAAAAGGGCAATTATCAGTATCGCGTAGACATTGGTGGCTATAGAGTGCGTGCAGTAGTGCAGTCCCGCTTTAGTCTTGAAACTTCATTCTTTTCTCAATAATTCGGTCTAGAGGCCCTAATTAAGCTGTCTAAGGCTAGCCCTATACTGGAAAGAAAGAACAACAAAAAGCAAAGAGATAAAGAAAGAAAATGAACAAAGGAAAATAAAATAAGGAATGACAGAAAGCAAAATAGAAAGAAAGATAAAAACTTAGGGTCTTATTGAAGGAGGGGATAGTAAGACAATTAGAAATAGCCTATATGGGAAATGAAGACAAAAAAAGTAAAAGAAAAAAAGAAAGTGTGAGAAAATAAATCATTGAAATAAAGAAAGCGAAATCCGGAGAGCGCGGAATATAAAAATGACATAAAGTTGTAGGCTAAACAAACCTTACAAGTTTCTCGTCCCCGCCCGCCTCCTTTTGTTTACTATTTACTATTCAGAAGAAGAAAAAGCAAGCTGAAAACATGGGCATTTTTCACTGTTTCTGAACTTTGAAACTTGCTTAGAAAATGGATTAAAATTATACGAATCTTTGTTTTGTCATACATTGCATCAGTATACTCAAATAGCTCAATATAGTATGAATGAATAGTGGCCAGCCAAAATATAGCTTGGCGGCCATCAAATAGCAAAACATTGAAAAATATTTAGTAAAGCGCTGCCTCCTCCTTTATGGGAAAATCCTGGACGAGAAATCGAGAAACTCGTTATTTTTTTTTTAATTTGGCCTAAAGTGAGTTGCTGTCTTGCCCAAGCCGAAGATGGCGCGATTCTCGAATTCATTATATTATTATATAGGTTCTCAATACAACGCTGAATTCAGACGCCCAGTTATTTTGAGTTTTATGTCTCAATTTTTGTTCTGTCTCAATAATCGCCATCGACCATTAATTTTTCTAGTAAGTTGAACTAGAAAACTATTCCTAAATATCTCGAGTAACCTTCGGATGCGCAATTTATTTGTGTTCTTGCAGTAACTTTGCAGGCTCTACTTTTAACAATCCAACTGAGGTATATAGTAATGGTAATAGTTATGTCATAGTAACAATATTAATAATACACTGTTGGTCATAATGGTGAAATTATTATTTTTACCCCAATTTATTGAATGATTTTGACAATGATTTATTCCTAATAGATCTAGATAATAGTATACATTCTCAGATTTTATTGAATGACAATTGGGGAATGTTTGTTTTGCGTGACTGCTAAAGCATGTGTGTGCTGCAATGCTAATCAATTAGGGGACCTACGTCCTTAAGTCATAACTGACAGTAATGTGGATTAATACCTCATAAAAGGGCACTAATATAGCACATCGACACGGTTTTCATCATGGGGGCTAACAGTAACGAGGCCATTGCTTAGTCAATGAATCATGACTGTACGCAGCGGGGGCTAGGAAAGGTCGACGCCCCCACAAAAACAAAAACAAAACAAAGAAAATGCAATACATTTTCAATAATAAAAAATATTCATTGCATGTTGCCCCGACCCCCAACATAGCATGCCTAATTGAACCATAATGCATGGCCCTTGTTGCTACGGCAGACAGCTAGTGAAAACGAATTCGTTTACTAAATTATGGAAATGCAAGCACTACTTTAAACAAACAGAACTTTGTTATTTGTAGTTCATTTTCCTGACTAAGGAGTCATATGAAAGGGCAGAAACTCGGCTTTCTAGAAATGTGATTTTCTTTTTGAAATTCAGATACCGTCCGCCAAATTACTTTTTGGTTATCATAATTTCTCGTATTTGACCTCGAATATGTGAAAATCGTGCCGACCAATATCTCGCTCAGTGGGGGGGGGGGGGGGGGGGGGGGGGGGGGGGGGGGGGGGGGGAGGGGGGGGGGGGATAATTTTTTTTGTATATGACTCCGAAAATGTGAAAATCGAGCCTACCAATATTTCGCTCAGTGGGGGGGGGGGGGGGGGGTAGTATGCATAATTCATTTTTTGTACTATTTGACCCCGACATTTTTTTTTTTTTATTAAAAAAAAAAAAAAAGCCAGGGGGGGGGGCCGGGCCCGTCGGCCCCCCCCCCGTGGATCCGCGCCTGTGAAAGGTGAGCATTATGAAACAAACTTTTTGCCGAAACCAAAACAATTTTTTTTTTTTTTTATTTTATTTATTTTTTTTTTAAACGAAGAAATCTTGAAAACCCCGGCCTTCCGCACTAAATACGTACTAAAACATGAAACAGTAATGCTTTAAAAAAGTAATGTTAATGGCATTGGATATTGGAAAGCTTGATGAGATAAATTTTCAAATAATATTGAACAAAATAATTTCAGACGTTTTAGCAATATTCATATCAAAGGAGGAGGTTTTTTTAAGCACCTGCCCGTGCGCGAGCAGATTTTGATGAGAAGTCAAACGCCTTTTATTTTCATTGTGTCGTAGGCGCGTAAACAAAATGAATATGCATGACTCAAAGCAGAGACGCGCTCATATTATTGGCCAAAAGTTTATTGTTACGTCACGTCAAACGCATCCTTTTATATCATGTCGTAAGCGCGTTAATTATGAATATACATTAGTTAAAGCGTAGGCGCACGCTTATTGGCCCAAAGTTTTTGTTACGTCACGGTCAAGCCCACAGCTCTGGTTGTTGCGAGGCATACTTAGCAACCGGCTTCACAACTTGCTGAAACGGCATGCTAGCGAACACGTATAGTTAGCAATCTATCGAAATTCTTCAATAACGTCGAAGTTTTGACGTTTATTCCTTATTTTACAGCTTGCGAAAACCAAAGTGATAATTAAGGTGAGTGCCTCACTGATTTACGATATCATATTTCTTATCATTTTTCTTCCTATTAACAGGAAATATATACATGTACACAATACCTAAAAAACACCTTCAAAATATAGGCTATATGTTTTTCTTCTGGGGGGGGGGGGGTTGAGGGGTTGAGGGGTTGAGGGGGAGGGAAGGGGTATTATTACCTTGAAGATTATGCACAATTTATGTGCCAAATGAAAATGAAAATGTACATGATATTGAAACAATAAGGCTGATGATGATTATTATGATGATGACAATAAGGAGGATGAGGAGGAGGGGAAGATGGGTACTACTGATGGTAATGGTAACGTTTATAAAGATAATGATAGTGTAATCTCAAACTTATATAATATTCGTGTAGTACGAGTAAGCATCATCGCATATTAAAATTGGAGGGATATGGGACGTATGCCCGTTAAATTTGCCAATAATGTAATAGACATACATGTATTTAAACATTTTTGTTTTAGAATGAGTATCACACCGAAGCATATCAACCGACTTCTTCCTCTTATGGCTGAGAAGCCGGTGAAGAATAGGGGTAATCTTGTTTACCCCCCTATCAAGAAAACACTGATGGCACGACCCGTGGACCAATTTAAGACCAAGAAAGTCCGAAATGAGGCAAGTAAAGATGATAACACGCTTATAAATGACGGGAAATCTGATTGTGCTTATTTTAAATAATGTGTTTGTAATACCCCGCATATTTTGGATAAAGGGGAAAAAAGAAGGCAGTAGAGGGGGAATGTAGGAGAGAGAGAGATAGAAAGAGAGAGAGAGAGAGAGAGAGAGATAGAGATAGAGGGTGGTGGAGAGAGAAACAGAGAAAAACAGAGAAAAAAAGGGGTGGGGTCGAGAGGGGGAGGCAGGGAAAAGGAAGACTCATTACCAAATCCCATTCCAATCTTAACCACTTAACAATGATAACAAACAATTCAAGAACAACAGCTCAGCCGACCATAGCATACCGTATATACCTGTTCGGAAACGATGCAATAAGAAATCATATTATCATCTATATATTTGTAAATGTTATGTGCCAATACGAAAAAGAAAATCGGTATAACAATTCTGGAAGAGTTTCGACCGATCTCAGTTTAGAAATACTAAACTTTTTTTTTGTAAGAACTTAATACCCTTGATGCTCCTGTCAGCATCTTTTATTTTGACTTGGAAGAAATTTCTTTTGAGGGACTGAATGTGGTTGAATGTAAAAAACAAGCACGTAATTGCGTATATGTCTAAATACTGTATAGGTATGATTTTCAATGTCCAAGTTTACGATATTTTATATGAAACTACACTACAGGACGTGCAAATAGTGCTGAAGTTCCTTCGTGAATCTTGTGATTTTGCGCCCACGACCAGCCCGGCAGACACGGTCAATAAACTGATATTCAAGATGACCAGTGCAGACAACGAATCCAAAAGAATGAAGGAACAACTTAAGGTAAATTTGCAGCCATTTTTTAAACTGTTATGAAACTGAAAATTTATAATTTCCATTAATAAAACCATTTAGAATATAAATCGATTTATATTTGCATTATTTAACTATCTTCGATACTGTCTTAATAGCGGCCACTTTTTTTTTCTTTCATGGTCATGTATTGTGTCTTCATCGAGAAAGGGTTGTGTAAACTGGCTAGAAAGGCCACCTGTCCACCGTGTTCACTCTCTATGTTTCCTTAGGGTCTATAGGGTTGCCTCAATATACAGGTTTGAATAACCCCTAAAAAAAGATGTAAAGCAGGTTTTAAAAAAAATTAAAGGACGCATCATTCCTAAGTTCATATCTCCTCTAGATTATACTGCCGATAAATATATTTTGTAAATATATATATTTTTCATACTCTATCCCTTTTGTTGCTGATAAAACATTTATGCAAACTCGTGATTGTAATTTTCTTCAACTTCCTTTTCAATCATTAATTTTGCCTATAGTTCTGCTTTCCCTGTCTGTCTGTATGTATGTCTGTCTCACCTACACCTCTCACTCTTTCTCTCTCTCTCACTCTCTCTTTCTCTCTTTTTGCTCATATTAATTCCAAACCTCTCTTTCATTGTCAATTACGCTCTCTTTGTCTCATGATCTCTCTTTCTATCCCTCTCTCACTCTCCCTCTCCTCCTTCTCTCGTATCCCATATTTGACAATGTTTTTAGGACCATGATGTTCTCTTGTTTGACGTGCAAGATGAATTAGGCCTTGGTCCCGAGACCAACCCATGCAGGACTGCTCGATCTTTCAAGACCTTCGTTCGAACCTCAAAAGAACGCGTTACCCGTCTTGAGAAGACCATCAAGGTATTTCTAAGATAATTAAAAACAAAAGAATATACATCAGGGCCCCGTCTTTCAAAGAGTTACAATAATTGATCAAAATCAATCGCAAGTCCTTCAATCAATCGTAAGTTTGCAGACTCCTATCCCTTATGTACATAGTTGCGATTGATATATATCGCAATTTAGTTGTGATTGACATCAACTCTTTGTAAGACGGGGCCCAGTTCTCGTTTGAAAAGATTGCGCCCCGTACAAAAGTACAGGAACACGATGAAAAAGCTTGGGATCTTATAAAATGCTATAAAGCTCTATACATGTACATGGTCCAGGATTTGTTAAACATGTTAAACACGGGGGAGGGGGGGGGGGCACAATTCCGATAAATCAATAAATAAAAAAAGAAGGAGAAAGCTTTTCCAAATTTTCAGGTGATTTTCGGTCTAAACTTCAGGAGGGGGCGGGGGGTTGGGGCAAAAAGACAAATGGATACAAGGGTGGGGATGGGGCGGTCATTAAGACCCACATGTAAACAACATGTAAATCATATCTCTCCTCTCTACTCGATCCAGGGTAACGAGACCCTCTTGAAGGCTTGCAAGGGGTTGACTGGAGTCTCCGGTCCCCTTGCTCCAGATGGTTTAGCTGATCTTATAACATCAACCTGGAGCAAGCAGAAACACGTCATATCCCAACTTAAGAACGACATACAGGTACGTGACATCTTTCGATGTTAGATGGTATTTTATCATTATGAACATCCCGATGAAGAAGTGTTCATACATTCTATTCCGAAATTCCGCTTGTGATGTTTGAAAAAAAGGAGAAGGAGAAGAAGAAAAGGGGAAGAAGAAGAAGAAGAAGAAGAAGAAGAAGAAGAAGAAGAAGAAGAAGAAGAAGGAGAAGAGGAGGAGGAGAAAGAAAAAGAAAATTAGTTTTCCAACTAAAGGATTCAAAATACTATGATACATTTATATCTTTACAGGTTTAAAACCAGATAACATTTTATTGAATTTTACATTTTATTTCATTACAGTTATCGAGAAATATTATCTATATTTTTAAAATTATTGGCAGCGATTAGTAAAATCAAATAGTTTCTAGAAATTCGAGTTACTTTGGTGGTAATCTTTCCTAAAAAAAATATCACTCAAAGGTAATCCTAGTACCATAACTTATTGTCTTTAAAAATCATTGATTGCAAGAAATATGATAACTAAAATGTATTATGTCACTGCCACGTTCGCATATTTCAGTAAATGACACACAAGGCTATTAAAACGAACTAAGTTTGATTTCTTGTACCACTTTGCGATCGTGTTCTTTCTGTGTATATATGATTTAATATTTTGTTTAAATATCTTTTTGCAGGAATTGATAGAGAACAGACCTACCCAGTCACACAAGGACTCTCTGATCGGCCAGTCGGATGAGTCAATCATGGTGAGACATAATTTGTAGGAAAATGTATAATGAATGATATAAGTCTGTTTCATATTCATATCAATATTCATATTGGAGGGGTACAAGCGAATGTCAGATCAGAAAAAAAAAAGAAAATAGCTAAATGTTTCTCACTTGTGTCTTTCCTACTTTAAAACTTGGTAGGGTATTACCAGAACGGAAGGGGGGTGTTTGAAAGAGAGAAGTACAGAAAGAAAGAAAGAGATATAGAGAGAGAGAGTGAGAGAGAAAGATGGGGTTAGTGGGAAAGAGATAATACAAATTTAAGAACATTTGAGAAAAATATGACAGTTAGAAAAGAGATAGTGTGTGTGTGATAGAGAAAGAGAGAGAGAGAGAGAGAGATAGAGAGAGAGAGAAAGAGAGAAATGGAGAGAGAGACAGACAGAGACTGAGTCTTAACTTTCCGAATACTATATATTATGAGAATAGTGAAATAATGATTTAACGATCTCCTATGATAATTCTCCTGACAGGGTCTTGCTCGAATGATGGATGTTGATACCACCACCTCACAGACCTCGACCATGGTCAGCAACATGAAGGTCACCTTCATCAACCTCAAGGACATGGTCAAGGTCAAAGAGGAGAAGATTCAGGTACCTTTACATTATTATTTATTAGGATGTATGCAAAATAAAAATCTAATTTATTAGTTTTCTAAGTTAAATAAAAGATTTCAAAGGCAACCCGTTTCAATTTGAGTGAAAAGGTGATAATGATTAAGATGAAGATGACAATAATAAGAATAAAGTAATCAAAATGATAAGAATAATAATGATATAAATTATATTGCAAACTAAATGAAGAAAAATAACTTTAAGACATTTCTTTCACGTCATTGCAACAAATTTAGTTTTCAAGTCAAAAACAATTTAAATTGATGCCTAAACTATTAGAAATAATATTAAGCAATTATGTCTTGTTATAATATTACTATTGAAGCTGAAAAATACAAATCTCCTCTTAAAAGTGTTTTTAAAAAATTGCATTATTATACATGTTATTTGTATCAAGATGCCTGTAGTGAGGCTTTTTTGTTCATTTAAAAAAAATTATTATTCAACTTTCGCCCTGTTTCGTCTTCTTCTTTCATAGGAGCTTCAACATCAGCTTCGAATCAAATCCAATAGGACGTATTTACATCACGATGAAACAGAGATTCAGGTATTTTGACGAAACCAATTATGAAACATTGTCTAAGAGAATGAATATTAGGGTTGTTAGGCATCGCATGCTATACAGGGCCTCGTATTATAAAAAGTTTGCGATTGATCCAAATCAATGGCAAGTTTGCAATATCCTATATCTCTAATGTGCATAGTTGCGATTGATATGTCAATAGCAAACACGTTGCGATTAATCGTTACTGTTTATAAGACGGGCCTAAGCGCATTGAACATAATGCATGCAGTTTACATGTTTTGGGAAAGGATTGAAACACTATGGGCCTCAGTTACCGAGTAAAGCAGTCAAATAAAGAAAGAATACAGCGAGCAGGTATTGACAAACTGATAGTGATAGATTTAGACGAAGACATTTGGTTCCCTAAACACATGAAATAGAAAGGAAGAAAAAGAGAAAAAGGGAAAGAGAGAGAGAGAGAGAGAGAGAGAGTAAATCCAAAGTAAATTCATAAAGGAAATTTTTTAAGTGTGCATGGCTTATGTAGTCTAACTGTAAAATGAAAGACTTTCCCTGATATGACATAATCATGACATCACACGACATAAAATATCTTATTCTTTGTCCTTTTCTTGTAGAATCTCCGTGATCGTGAAAAGACGAAGACCAAACGCATCGTCGAACTCCAGAACGAACAGGACAATTTGCAAACCAAGAACCTCGATCTAGCCCTCGACCTGCAGGTGACATTTTTACCCTTTTCGATTTTTCTGTTTGTTCAATAATAATCTATGATTTGAAGGAGTGAATGTAGTCGAGGTTAGCCGTTCCTTAGAGTCAAGAAGCTGCCAAAAAATTAACCTACCATAGGTTTTCTACACAAACTCGGTCCGAGGCAAACGCCAAGGTAATGAAGATACGGCCCTGAGGCCGGACTCGACTGCAACACTGATTCGAAGCTGATTATAGTTCAAGGTGTTTGGTATCCACAGACTTATGTTCCACTTGATACTTTCTGAATGTAACTATTTCCCCTCCCTTTCCCTTTCTTACTTATATTTCTTATATGTAGGAAGCTCAAGATAAGCGGCATACAGCCGACAACCGCGTCTTTGATTTCGAGACCAAGATTCGCGATCTTGAGACAGACATCGAAAAGAAGACATGTGAAATTGAGGTAGGTATAGATAAATTTCAAATTAGCAAATATTTTTGCAGAAGTAAGGAGTTGTAATCCTAGATAATATACACAAAATTCATCAAGCATAACTATGGTAAAACGGTAGCATATATTTGTGTAAACCTTCGAAATTGGTTAGCTTATTGTAGGAATACTCCCCAGGGAGTGGAGATTGTGCGTGTATAAATCCGATGACCGGGATAATAATTCTGTAAAGCGCTTTGAGGCGGTATGTCGTATTAAGCGCTTTATAACTACAGATTATCATTATTATTGCATAGAATCTGATGATTATCCATGGAAATAATGACTTTTCTCTCTCTCTCTCTCTCTTCTGTTCTTAGGATTTACTGCAGCGCTACGAGGATGCTGGGGAGGTGGTCTTGTGTCTTCAAACTGATCTGGATGAGACTAAGCAGAACAACGAGTCTCTCAGTATACAGATCAAGGTATGTCATCTTATTGAAATTCATAAGCCACAATACGACTTACTTCAAGAAACCCTCATATAAACACAATGTTCAATAGAGGTACAATGGCGCCGATGGGGGAGGGGGGGGGGGGGATGTTATTGCCTGCCTCACTTTGAAGAAAATCTTTAAATGTCTTTTTTGAGGCTTACATAATCTTCTTGTTTTCAATGAAAAATATTGCAATTTTTCGTATTTCCCTTTGTAGCATTGGATGGTGGATATTGTCACAACAAGGAGACATTATATTAAACAATCATATCATAAAATCATAACCACACAACAGTAACAACAGTTTGAATTTAAGTCAAAAAATAAAAAAATACCTGCGCATACGGTCTAAGATTTTTAAATGAAATATCAAACCTTTTACAATTCAGTACTCTGCATATGTCTATAAATAACATTAACATATACATCATGAATATGTATAAGGTAAGTAACAATATGAAGAACAATTGTAATCATGGAATAGTTATAGTGTTCTGGGGTTTTTCTTTCTTCACAGTTTGTCAATAAAAACTCGACGTCGCAGATTAGACCGGCGAAGGAGATACCGAATTGTAACTTTACGAATACAGTTATATATTTGTAACAATTACGACCGAAACATTATATACTACATTTAACGGTAATCTTCATTATCATATTGAATATTCATTGGATGATCAATGAATAGCTTAATTTATATTGCTTTTCTCGATTCCTTTTAGTTTTAGAATCCTGATACCAATTATTTAATAGGAGATATTCCTATATTTCCTCTTTTCTTTTTCCGTAAAAGGATCTTCAAGCCAGAGAGTTCAAGAAAGATGATCACATCTTGACACTGGAGAAGGAATTGGCAAACCTCAAGCAGATGATGGATTTGGATTCAACGTCTGAGGTGGGTTACGAAAAGAAGCATCGAAAATGACAAAAGTATTTCTATTTCATTATTACCTGAATGAATGACACATGAATTCTCTTGCGATATTATTGCTCCGCGGTAATTTCCAAACCAAAATCGAGTACCTAACTTCGACAACCCTGGATCCAACACTATAACTTACTACAACTCAACCGTCACCGTAACATAATGCGTATACTTTTGGTCAAATAAAGCTTTGCAAGATTGTCGCATTCCCCTTGAGAAGCAGTCGTAAAGCCTACATAGTCATGTAACGCAAGAGTATGACATATTGTAATGTTTCTTACAAGTATTTTTTACTGAAAATATTCATTTCAGGATGGCTTCATGACATCAAAACTAAATCAGAATGCCCTGAAACTTCAGAAGAATGCTTTCGACCAAGAACTTAAGGTAGGATATGAACTCTTCTTTATATATATATATATATATATTTTAAATGATAAAGAAAACAATTAAATGTACTAACATTACAACGAACTTAGACATATATGTATTAATCCAAACATGATTTCGATATAACAGAGTATTGAAATTATGCGTTAGTTGATTTCGTGGAGTCTTCGCGAAAGTGTTTGGTAATATAAAATTATATCAATCCTCCGTTTGAATTTACTCTAATCTTGCAATTGATGACGTCTTTTTTTCTACCCTCGTTTCAGAATCTTCGCTCTGATGGTCATCAAAGGGACTACTATGTCTTGAAGCTGGAACAGGACATTGGATACATGCAGAAAGAGAAAGATGAGTTGTACCAAGAGATACAGGTATACTTACCATTTATAATGTCATACATTGAAATCGTAATAAACATGTATCATTTAAGTATAATGATGTCAATAATTATAATCGTTAGCAAATCAGGGAGACAGAGAGGGCGTAACCCATCAGCCGGATCCGGTGCTCTATAATGATCCGGTGGTGGGGAATCAGTTTTCTATACTGCACCAAGACAGGGCTGCACAAAATACTTCCAGATAAATATTGTGAAGCGTTCTGTTACTGGAAGGAAAATTTGCTATAACATAATTTAAGAATTAGATTGAAAAAAATTGAAATACTTATTTTATACAAGTATGAAAATTATAGGAATGGTGATAATAATGATCATCACTAAACTGACGGGAACCATGTCAACATGATATAAATCAACATAATGTGTGAATATTGTATTTAATCTCACACTTTTCCTCCTTTCATTTCATTTCCAGAACTCATTTTCTAAAGACCGCAAGACCAACCATCGTGAGGAGGAACTCAAACAAGAGATTGAAGACCTGAAAGAACAGAGGATTGAGCTGGAGCTAAAGCTGGAGGTAGATCATTGCATAATAATGAGGATAGTGATTTAAAAAGTAGAGGTATTCGATAAATTATATTTAAAAAAACAATCAGAAATATAAAGTTGCAGCTGAAGATAAGTTTCCTTTTTTTCTTATTTCATTAATTATTTACACGCTAGAATAAGTACCAATGTCGTTGTCGCATCAGGAGTAATAAGAAGTATTAGTAGAATAAGCTTTGCTTTGCTTATGATTGCGGTCTCCTGCACTTTTCCAACAGAATAGTTCGGATAATACTTTAAATTTATGATAATAATTGTTATGGAAATAATAAGTTTCGTTATTATATGTACATATATTATGTTAACAAAATATTTTGACATGAAGAAATTATTGTTTGTTTATGTTGTATTATACCTTTATATGTTCTTTGTTATTCAGTTATATTTTATTTGGAAAAAATGCAGAAATAAAATCAACAACAAAAAATCAAAAATAAGAAGTAGTAGTAATGTTACTGATATGTTTAACAATAATTTGTAGAATTGTTGCATTTAATCAAAAGTCTACACTACATATAGCTAACGTTATTATTAACCGATAGCAATCGTGGTTATACAGGTACAATTAAATTATATTCAAGGACGCAATTCGAATACAAAGTAGGTATAACAACCATTATTTTTTTCTTTCTTTTCAAACCTTAATTTAAAGGACACCATATCCAAAGCAGATGATGAGATCTTTGAATCCAAGAAGAGAGTTTCTGAAGTACAGGTTCAAAAGATCGAACTGGACTCTAAACTCAAGGTAACATATTTATTCTGTCTGTTAAGAGCCAGAAGGGCGTTAGAAGTTACCGTCCTTCTGACCATTAACAGATGGTCAGTCATTAAACAAGGAATGGACGAGACTTTTCAACCCATTCAGGGGGACATCCAATGTTTTAAGAGGTGATAAAAGTCATTCTTGAACTTGAGCAAACTCATAGAGATGTTACGAACCATTTAATAAATTCCTATAATGCTTTGGCCCCGTACTTTGACGATATTTGAATTGTACATTACATACACGCATACTATGATATTGACATTCAAAGCATAAACAATAAATAAAGAGATAATACAAATTAATTTATAAAGTTGCACATTGGGTGGTGCAGTTATGGGTAAAAAATGTATATTGAAGGGAAAGAAGGCCTATACTCAGCCTGGATCCCCCAAACCCACCAAATAATGGGTTTCCATTTTGTATTTTTCTAAAATTTGAATTACCTTGTTCATGATGAATAGACCGTAGGCGAAAAATATTCGAAGGCAAAAGATCGTCTCCGCCAGCTAGAAAAGGATGCTGCCGATTTACGGAACCAGAAGAACGAAGCGGACTCAGATAATCAGGTACAAATAATCGATATTAATATTTCAGGTGCTTATAGCACTATTAAAGATCTTTTACAGTGTTTTAAATGGAATTGGATAGTTTTTGTATGATGTAGCCGTGGACTCCCCATGTGTTTATTTTATAAGAATCTTTATCTAATCCTTTGGATTCTTTTCAAACAGAGAGACTAAATTTCCCCTGTCATAAATTTGCGTTATTTCATGATATTATTCAGATTCTTTTCTGCAATTCAGTTCAGCTTAGCTAAAATGGCATGTACATACAAAAGCTTGCCAAACAAAACTATACTAACATCACAACGACTGATAAACATTAAACGAAAAGACAAAGTAAACCAAACTAATAATTAAATCTAATCCACACATACATCACACGTTCATTTCAATCAATCGAATGTAAGATGTAATAATCATAACTCTCATCACATTTATGCTGAAGGCTAAGGAAACGTATATATTACGAAAAATATCATGTTTAATATCTTTCAGCGTCTTTCACTTGAGATCAAGGAACTAAAGGCCGACATTAAGCCGCTCCTGTCAGAGAAGGAGCAGTTGAAATGTTACTCCATGGTAAGTTCTTAAGATAATAATTACAAAAAACAAACAAATAAATGAATGAATAAATAAATACATACATGAATACATTATGTAGAAAAATAAATGAATAGGCAAAACACAGACAACAATAAATAGCGTTACCAATCGGTATTATCTGCAATTTATTAATCTCAGTCTTTTCTCGTTTCATGCTAAATAGGAGTTAGAGAAGAAATTCTTAGACGCCACGGATCGTCTCAGTCATCTGACGGAGGATGTTGCCAACTTACAGAGACAAACGAACGAGGCAGATTCAGAAAATCAGGTACAAATAATTATTGTTGTTATCAAGATTCTACCCAAAGTTTTTAAACCATATTTTATATAAGTAATGTTCAAAATCGACTCTTCTCAACCATTTACCATTTACGTCTTTATTCCTCGAAAATATTTATGACATTATTGATCTTTGATTTGGTTGAATTTCAAATAGAGGACGAACATTTCCCACTGGTATTTTTAATTTATTGCGCTTAATCGTCGCAGCAATATACCTAGTCCTATGTTATCACTGTTCAAAATGGTAACGACTGCAAATACATTATTAAAGGTATCACTTACTCTAAAGTTGAATGCATTCGAATCAACTCCAAACGAAGTGATCGAAGTTATATTACTCCTAAAAGAGGATACCACTGAATCCCACTCAGAATCCCACTCCTGTGCATTAAGTGAGTAATAATATTTCTAACAACCTATCTACGTATAATATCAAACTAATCATACTTATTTAGTGGCTTTGTGATGTGGTCTCACAACATAACGCTGATAAGGAGCAGCTCATATCGGGGAAGGAACGACTCTTGGCTCACTCAAAGGTATGTCTTTTTCTTAGTCCTTTTTTTGAAAAAGTAATCACTACATTATTTACACACGGAACCTTTAATCATCAAAACGCAAGCTAAGACCAAGCAGACATAATAGTGAACATTGATGGAGGCATAGAAATATTTTTTTGATAAAAAACCTATAAAGTTTCGTCTAAATATTCATATCCATAATTTTTGTTTGTTACCGCCATTTTATTCAACAATGATAACTAGGAGTTAGAGGAGAAAAGTGCCAAGACCGAAGATCGTCTCACCGAGTTGAAGAATAAATTTGCCGATTTACAGAGCCAGAAGATCGAAACCGAGGCAGAAAATCAGGTACAATTTATAATCTATTATTAATCGAGGTATATGCGTACAATTTTTAAATTATCAATCACGTATTGGATAGTTTCTGTGTCATATTATCATATCCCTGTTTATTTTAGAAAAAACGAATGATATATTCATCTCTCCTTAATGCTAAAGACCTACATAAATGAGTCATGATTAAACATACTTATACTTACTGATATTTTCAGCGCCTTTCTGATGAGGTCTCGCAGCGACAGGCTAATATAGAACAACTCCTTGCTGAGAAGGAACAACTCGAGTCTAACTCTGAGGCATGTTTGTTTGTTTGATTAGTTGGTTTGTTAGATTATATTAATACAGTTTATCCACACAGGGAGCCTTAATATTAGTTGTAAAACTCTAATCAGTCCAAAAATAAGGTGATGTCCTTTTCCTGATTACCAGACGGATTGCGACTTTTGAGCAACTTTTGCTTGAACACATGCAATGTAAAGAGTTTAGCGATACTACTTCAGTATTTTGAAGGGGGAGGGGGAAGAGCCTAATCCTGACGAATTTCACCCCCTCCCCTAAAACAAGAAAAACCAACTAATCACAATACAACAACAAAACCATTATGCTATGGATAATAAATAAATAACGTAATGTTAAGTGAGATAAGTAAAATATTGTAAGTTATACAATCATTTGACTATTGTTAAAAAGTAGAAATAACCGACATTTCCTTTTAAACACCATCGGATCGGGTTGAAATTCGAAATTTGCAAAACGGTAGTGTTAAGCACATGTTCTGAAACCATACTTCAAAAGATTGAAGGGACGGAGAAATGGGAATCACAAAGAATTCATAACAGGTTAACCCCAATACAGACAAATTGAACGCCGGTTTATGTTATAGAATATGGAACCATCACACAATAATTATTCAACGTATTATTATACCCGTTTTAAAGGAATTGAAGAAGAGCTGTTCAGCAGTAAATCAAGAGAAAGACCGACTTGAACTTCTCGTGGGGAGCTTGACAAGAGAAAAGGAACTTCTTTCAGCCCAACTTGAAACAGCTGGCCAGAAATATCAGGTAAGAATAATCACTAAACAAACAAACAAACAAGCAAAACAATAGGATTTATACTACGTACAAAAAACAGAAAATGTTTGAACTTTAATCTCTTTTCTTCATGTGATGCCAATTGACGACTAAAGGAAAAAATACATTAATTGTTATCCGAAAAGTATCGATGCAAAGTAAGTATGAGACTATCAAAAATAGGAGTCCGAAAACGAAATTCAAACTCTAAAGAAATAATGATTAAAAGAACAAAATAACACAAACTCGTTTTCTTACAGTTACTAAAGGACGAGTTTGAATCGAGCAACGAAGAGGGTAAGAGACTTCAGGCTCTGACGCGACAGTTCAGCGAAGAAAAGTCTCAACTTTCCAAACAACTTGAAGATGCCCATCGAAAATGCCAGGTATATATTGAAGTCAAAATAAAACAGCGACTTGTAAATAAAAATAGGATGTTACTGTGTCTTTCAAATTTGATCATTGACTATTAAATAATTATCTTTTTGGTTTTAGTTTTTAGTTTAGTTTTGCTTTTGCGTTTTGATGATGACTCAATAAGATTAATGGCTTTATTTTGATGGAAATCTACCACATTTACTTGCGTAATAGGTTTCAGCAATAATATGTGATTCATAGATTGTGTTATCTTGCCATTGATAATTTTGAAATTATGTTTTCCTATTTGATTTTTTATTTCTGTGAGCTTTGAAATGCCCTTTAATACTTATTATTAGAAGAGACAAGACACGATGTGCTTTTGTTCTCTGTCGATTTCTCTATCTTTCACACTTGCATTGGCTACTTTCTTCAATTCTTTATTCCTTTCATTTGTTCTTTCTGTCCCTCACTCCCCTTCTCTCTCTCTCTCTCTCTCTCTCCCTCCCTCCCTCCCCTTCTCTCTCCCCTCCTCATTCACTTCTTCTCCTTCTTCTCTCTATCACTTTCTCTCTGAAATGCAACATTTTAAATTTATTTTTGTTTTAAAAGGAATTGGAGGAGAAACTCTCGGCTGAGGAACAGGGGAAAGAACATAATCAGAATGAGGAACTTACAGCTCAAGTTAAGAAGGCTCAGCAGCAATATCAGGTATAAACCCAAATTAAGTTGTAACAAAAGAAACAAAAATATCATTTCCAGCAAAGAAGCAAATCGAACATAGATTATTGGGTGATTACTGTCAAACCGGAAACTTTTTCTTATTGTTAAGGAATACCATTCCACAAGAAACATTCAGAAAATTGCAAATATTTAATTTTGTGTCAACTAATAGTGGTTTAATTATTTCGCGGCATGAAACTTTCGTGCATTTGAATCAATTGCAAAATTCGAGAAGGATAATGCATGCAAACGTTTTCGGTCTTATAGTAATCTGTTGCCCACTCGTCGAAATATGCTGACAAACATCTTGCCTTCATAATCAGACTTCTGGTATATAACTTTAAAAATGGGACGTGCCTAAAACAAATTTGAAATGCTTTAGAATCATATTCTTACTCCCTTAATTCAAAAGTTCTATTATTATTAGTCACTTAGTTTTGGATTTCTCCAAACAGTAACCACTCCAAATTTTCAGAGTAAATATAATTTAGAGACCAAATACTTCCACTTTCATCCCTTTTATCTCTGTAGGACCTGAAAGAAAGATTCACATCGGAGCTAGAGGGGGTGACGAAAGCTCGCAAAGAACTTGCTGAGAGAGCGGCGATAGAGAAGGATAAGCTCACAGCTGAACTTGCAGAAGCTCGCAAACAACTTGAGGTACAGACAATCATACTTTAGAGGACACGAGGCCTTAAACATTTTTTGTTTAAAATTGTGGTGAAGGATTTGGTTAGGCAATGCATGTTGAGACATTACCTTTATTTCTTCGCGTATGGCGAATGAATACCATTTTGGTTGTTGATTTCTAAATTTACATCATGCGAATATTGACGATAAGAAAATCAAACCTAACATGACAGACGAAGAACGTTATAGAAAGCAATAAAGTCTCTCCCTCTCTTTCTCTTTCTTCCTCTTCCCTCTCTACCTCAGTCATTCGTGACCCCCCCTCTCTCTCTCTCTCTCTCACATTCCCTACCTCTCAAAATCTCCCTTCATCTCCCTGCCTTTTCCTTATTTCCATCCCCATCTCTGTTGTCAACATAACATTGAAACTCTATCTTATATTTGCCATCTTTAGCAAACGCAAGAGAGAATAGAACGTGTCCATAGAATAGGCGACGGATTAGCCGAGAAGAACCATAGCCTCTCAGGTGAAATTGGAATTGCCGCTAGGAACTACCAGGTACATGTATAAACAACCCTAAAAGATTAAGGATAAAACTAGATTAACAGTGATTATTATATAATCCAAATTTACATTGATGATTCTGTAAGATCGCAAAGACTTTCAAGAAATCAACCCAAGACAATTCCAAAAGCCTTGTAAGTCACCCTTTGAAATGTACGAAATAAACAATGATATATTACATAATCCAGACATTATTTTTAAATGCATTACAATAGCGTAATGAAAGTGAACCTTAGCTGTCTTCTTCTAACTCCTTGCGAAAGAGTTTTGAAGTTTTTAGGGTTTTTTCAGCCTGTTTTTTTTAGGCGTATATATGTTTCGGCCATGAAATTAAAGCTGCCACCGATCTTTAATTATTGATTTTAAAATGAAAAATGTAGTGAGATTGTGTTTGAAGCGCTAAAAATGTGTATAAATCTCTATAACAACTCGTTCTCCCTCACATCTTCAACCCCTTGTTTCGGACAGGAGTTGAAGGATGAATTCAAGTCTTCGAAAGAGGAAAGCGAGATGAAAGTTACCAAGCTGCAGAAGAAGAATGACTCCATTTCATCTGAACTCGCAACTGTCCGCATTAATTGCAAGGTAATAATACAAAAGTAATTTTGTTACTAAGGGTAATACTACGTCATACATTTCCTGACTGACAATTTTAATCATATGAAATAAGTAACGATTTACCCAAAATCTGTTGATTTATTCGCTCCATGATGATTTCTCAACTCACACCGAAACCATGAATATTCCAAGTAGAATGTATATGCAATATTCATAACAAGATATGCAATGAAAAAGACAATGATAATAATAAAACTCATAACAGAGAGAAATGTAATACCTCCATATCTAAACCATTATGGAAGTCTTACTCCTGAACATGGATTTAAAAAAAATACCTGTCTTTTAACAGCATGGCCATGGAATGGAGCTAATTAAGCATCTCCCCTTTAAAAAAGAAGAAATAATACACGTATCTCTCTACCGACCAAAAAACATAAACCTCCCTTTATTTACACCCACAGGAGCTAAAGGGGACACTTGAGGAGTTAAAGGAAGAGAATAAGAACATGGTTCAGGCAACAATTTCGGCACAGGGAGGAAAGAATGAGGAAGTATATGAAGAGCTGATGAAAAGCTTCCAAGAATGCAAGGTAATAACTTGTTATCTTAATATTGTAGAGGTGTCGTGGTCTAGTGGATACGTATTCGGACTGTGGATTACATGGTTCGCGGTTCGAGTCCCGTCACGGGGGACTAATGTCCTTTGGCAAGATTTTAATCTGCATTGTGCAACACAATCATGTACCGGTAGGAACGAATTCCTTGAATGCTGTGAGCACCGACATCGGTAGCCTAGCAGAGCCGGGGTAATATTGGAGCACCTTGAGCACCTATCATGGTGGATATGTGCGCTTATTATAAAACTATATCCAATATTACTATTTGTATTATCTTTATAATTGTTATTGTTATTATAACCATTATTATCATTAAAATCCCTGTTTAACACTTTTCAAAGAAAATGGAGATGGCGGAATTTTGCGTGAACCTATGAATTAATCCGTGTGGAAAAGAATTGCTGTGAAATTAATTTATATAAATTTAACGATAATGAAAACAAAACATTCCAATGTATTAAATGTTATTTTTTGTGTCGGACTAAATTTGGAGTTTATACTGAATAACAATCTTCTTTTGACCGTGAAAAAAAGACAATCTTTTCCCTTTTTCTTATTTTTCTTCTTCAGGAAAAGGAAGAGGCATTAGAAGAGGAACAGGAAGAGTTCGAAGAAACCGTTGCCAAATGGGAGAAAGAAAAAGCCAATTTCTTGAAACAACTCGAAGATCGTCAAAGTGTATTCCAGGTAATACAAATTGATGATCATAATCACATGGGTGCATGTGAATACAATAATAGAAAATATCCACGCAATAGAAACAGAAACCCCCGATTTTCCAAAATCCACTCGTTAAATCTAAACCTCGAATGAATACAAAGTTGTTATGGGTCACGCTCTCTTCAGATTGCTTGAGCAGAACTTTGAAATTTAAAAATGCCAGAAAATATCAAAAAAATTGTGCCAACGTTGACAACCATGAAACCTGTCATAATTCATTTTCTTTTTTCAGAAATCAACCCAAGGACATGATAGACCAATGTAGACCATGTTGATGATTATGACAATAATCAGGACCATGGATTATATCTTATCTAACGATTTCTTTTAAAAATGACCCAATGCGTAACCAAGACAAAACTTGACAAGCTCCGCTAGACTAAGATTGTTCATTGCTTTCAGGAGGCCAATTCTAACCCGGCTAAGCTTCAAGGCGGAACCGAAAATCTTGACAAGCGAATTGCCGGGTTCCAGAAAGAGAAAAAGAAATTAGAAGAAAAACTTCAGGCTGCTGATAAAGAACGCAAGGTAAAACGACAATTGAGCCCCCCCCCCCCCCCCTCCCCCAAACAGGGGTCATAAATAGTATAATAATTTTTCCCATTGGAAGGGGGTTCTGATTAGTAATTTGTTATGTAGCATGACAATAAAACGTTTCATAATCCATATATTTTTCTAAAGGCAAGAAATCAGGGTATTGAAACTGCCCTCGATACTTAATAGTCTTTGCGATCGCGTTTTCTTGTAGAGGTGCTGTGGGCTACTTGAGAAGTTCTCCGAACTGGCCCACAAGATACGGGGTTCGAATCCCTTAGCCCTAACGTCCTTTGGCAGGATATTGATCTACTTTTGCCACAGTCGACCCAGGTGCAGTAAGTGGGTAGGAAGTAATCCTCGAAGGCACTGAACGCTTCAGTTCAGATGCCGAAGCTAGAGCCGGGGAATAATATCATCCAAACTAATATGAATTATACAAGAATAGCATATTTTTGTCTGTACTATAATTATCTGCGATCTTTTCTCCTTCTCTTGGCACAGGCATCGGAAGTTGAACTTAAGTCTGTGAAGGAGGAAAGCGAGAAGCAAGTTACAGAGCTGCAGGGCGAGAATGATTACATGATACGCGAAATCGCATCCCTACGCGACCTTTGCGTGGTAAGGGAATCGTATACCTGAAAACATGACAATTTCTCAATTCAATTTAAAGAAATTTTTAATTTCTTTAATTTTACCCATATTCAGCAAATAATCAAGCAATATAATGTATCACAATATGACATACATGATTTATTTAAGGGCATTGTAACACAACGGGGAAGCCGCAAATGATAAATATTAATTTTAACCCGCCCCCCCCCCTTTTTTTTATAGCTGGAACATCTTTTAGGGGTGTAAAGTCGCTTCCTTAAATGAGTAACGAGCGAAATTGACTTACCGTCTTCTTCAGAAGTTACGTTTATGGTCGAATGAGACCCACTAGACGGACGAATGACTTTGGCCTTCGTGATTGAAAACAAAGTTGGAAAACAAATCTCTGAATTCGTTTAATAGTGTATTAAGGACCATATATTATATCTTACTCCAAGAATATGTCTCCACGAGCTACAAAAATACACAAAACACCTTTCATATGTCTCATTAATGTGTTGAAAACAGTTTTATTGAAAATAGGTCCGAAATATGATTGTGAAATTCTTCATCAAAAGTAAGAATACTCAATCATCTTCTGTTATATACAAGTCAAATTGCTCTTTAGATCAAACCATTTTAAAAGCTTTCTTCGACCAACCTTACAGGAAACGGATACATCATTGGAGTCTGTGGTAGAAAGGAATGATCAACTGAAACGGGCTTTGAGGCTTATTCGAAAAGGAAATGACGATGAACTCTTGGAAGAATTGGAGAAAAGTTTCCTAAAATGCCAGGTAAAAAATGTAGAATGTGAAAAATGGCGTATTCAGCATATTTTGAAAGCTGACGTATACA
>JAVYIG010017910.1:0-23651 GCA_035222895.1 Strongylocentrotus droebachiensis
GAATTCTCGGGCCGGACTTTGTCGCACGAAAAGTACCCCTTTACCGGACATTAATTTTGGTAACACGCATGGTATCAAGAAGTTATAGGTGACGATGTGGCATATGGCTCTCTGTCATTCTCTCTCTCCCTCTCTCCTCTCTCTCTCTCTCTCTCTCTCTCTCTCTTCTCCTCTCTCTCTCTAGATAATGCTCTCTCTCCTTCTCTCTCTAATGCTCTCTCTCTCTCTCTCGGGCTCTCCTTCTGTCTGTCTGTCTCTCTCTCTCTCTCTCCTCTCTCTCTCTAGATAATGCTCTCTCTCCTTCCATCTCTCTCTCTCTCTCTCGGGTTCTCCTTCTGCCTCTCTCCCTCTCTCCTTGTCTTCCTCACTCTCTCGCCAAACCTTTCTCAGTGTCTCTCTTTCTGACTCTCATGTTCCTTATCCCTCTCCCACTCTTTCTCTCTCTATATTGATTTGTGTAACCCTGAAGACCATTGGTTTTTGCGTGAAAAGAGGAAATGATTTTCTGACACAAAACTAGAAATTCGTTTTCCGTGCAAACAAATAACTCCCGTATAATCTAACTATTGCACCCAGTTTTGTTCTCTCGCAACCTTTTCACATCTTCTCAACATTATGATATTGCTGTCCTAACTGTTTTATCCATTATTTAGTGCGCTTCTATTTTACCGTTGGAGCCATTGTAGGCAGGCATGACTACGCGCTTTACAACGATATAGATTAAAAAAATTATACGCTCATACATTATGAAGGTCGGGCAATGGCAAGATCAACTGCAAAAGCAGGCCGTATGGTGTTTTCAAATCGACTTATTCTTGAATTACTTTTTTGATTATCTTTTTCAATTTAAATGTGGAAAGCTATCACAGAACATCTGGCTGGAATAATGTAATTTAAATTTTTAATTCAATACTCTATTTTTAACCTAATTTTACATGACCTTGTTCACTAGCGGATACTGCCTTTAAATCAGGGATTGCATACTGCATAGCGTAGTACATTAAAATTAGAGGCGTCGTATTTGTGAAAATCGTGATCGTGAACAGACCGGACAGGTAGATAAGAGAACGACAACCTCGTCCCCCCCCCCCCCCTCCCCCCTTCCTCGCTGTCTAGCGTTTCAATATGTATAGATTAATGGGTATAAATCATTTATCCAGGTGGCTGACATCTTTTACAGGAATACGAACTTACATTGCTTCTGGTTTGTTTTTACGGGATGACCCCTATTTTAAGTATAGAGGGCGTTAATCTTATGGGATATTTCACAGATTTTAGCTAAGACGGCACCGATTTTGTGAGGGATGTAGCCTGTTTTAAAGGTAGTGTATCCTTTGTGCAGCAAACATCAAATTCTGTAGAACTTTGCAGGAAATATGAATATGTCACAGAGGCGGCGCTTTGGGGGGGGGGGGCACAGTGCCCCCCAAAAGTGCCCACTTTTACATAGGAAAAGTGCCCCTTTTTTACATAGGAAATGTGCCCCTTTTACTTTGACAAGTGCCCCTATTAATTTTTAAAAGTGCCCCTTCCCCTTTCCACCTCTGATAAGTGCCCCTTTTATGTTGACACGTACTCCTTTTTTGTTGTTGACAAGTTCCCATTTTCCTTTGCTATAAGTGGCCATTTTCCATTCTCATAAGTGCCTTTTTTAATCTTTAGTAAGTTCCCTTTTTCAGGTACGGGAAGCGCTCCTTTTCACTTTTGACAAGCGCCCCCTCCACCTCTGATGATTGCCCTATTCAAATCTGAGAGGTTCCCCTTTTCCTTTGACAAGGTCCCTTTTTCCCTTGTAAAAATTGTCCCTTCCCCCTTTTTATAACTACCCCTTTTAACCCTTTATTTTTACATGTACCCCCTTTCCTTTTTTTTTTTACTAAGTGCCTCTTTTCATTATTATAAATGCCCCCATTTAAAAAAGAGCCCCTTTCCCTTCTCATATATGTCCCTTTTCATCTCTTGTATTAAAATGACCCTATTCAATTCTAAGAGATACTCGTTTTACTTTGAAAAGTGCCCCTTCCCTTTCTCATAATTTTCCCTTTTCATCTTTGATAAGTGCCCCGTTTATTTTAACATGTGCCCCTTTTGCTTTTTAATAAGAGGCACTCCCCCCATCTCATCAAAGCCCCCTTTCACCTCCGATAAATGACCCTATTAAAATCTGATCGGTGCCCCTGTTCTTGGCGTGGAATCCCGGGGGCTGAGTTTTAGGCATTTAATTATGATCAGATGAACAATCAAGGGCCGTCTTATTGCCCGTGGTGGGGTCCAGGGGGCGAAGCCCCCGGGGTCCCAAGGGTTTAAGGCATTTGATTATGATCAGATGAACATTCAGGGGCCGTATTTTGGCCCAGGGTTGGGTCCAGGGGGGAGGAGCCCTTGGAATCTCAAGGGTTTAAGGCATTTATTTATGATCAGATGAACATATTTTGATATCTTATTTGTGAAACTGGCAGGTCAATTATTGGCGTAGGGTCCAGAGGGCTGAGCCACATAAAGCATAGGGGTTTAAGGCAATTAATTTTGGTCAGATGAAAATTCTGGGGCACGTCTTAGGGCCTCTGATGGGGTCCAGGGGAGAAAGCCATCGGATGATCAGGGGTTTTAGGCATTTAATTACTATCAGATGAGCATCCAGGGGCCATCTTTAATAATTTTCATCGGGGTTTTCTCTGGCCCCGCGCTTTCTTCTATGAGTGCAGGAGTATAGCCCTACATCCTAAGGTTATTTCTGCCCGATCTTATAGGTTTAAGCCTGCAGGAGGGGCTCCCTTTTCGAGGAAGATCGAGTGAATCTCAATTAACTTTTTTAGGGTGTTTCATGCATTAAAATGGAGCGAATTTCGTTTCCAGGCCGCCCTTTTGGCATCCGTTTACTTTTCATCGGGGTTTTCTCTGACCCTGGAAATTATCCTATGCTTGATGGGGTATACTCCCTACAGTCTAAGACAAATCTCTGCCCGATCTTATGCTTTTAAGCATGCGGGAGGGGCTCCCTTTTCGAGGGAGATGGAGTGAATCTCAATTAACTTGTTTTAGGGTTTTTCATGCATTAAAATGGAGCAAATTTCGTTTCCCGACCGCCCTTTTGGCATCCGTTTACTTTTCATCGGGGTTTTCTCTGACCCTGGAAATTCTACTATGCTTGATGGGGTATACTCCCTACAGTCTAAAAGAAATTTCTGCCCGATCTGATGCCTTTAAGCATGCGGGAGGGGCTCCATTTTTTAGGAAAATGGAGTGAATCTCAATTAACTTTTTTAAGGGTTTTTCTGTTATTAAAATAGAACGAATTTCGTTTCCAGGCCGCCCTTTTGGCATCCAATTACATTTCATCGGGTTTTCTCTGGCCCTGCACTTTCTTTTATGCGTGCAGGTGTATACCCCCTACATGCATCATAAGGCAATTTCTGTCCGATCGCATACGTTTAAGCCTGCGGGAAGGGCACCTTTTTTGAGGAAGATGGAGTGAATCTCAATTAACTTTTGTAGGTTTTTTCATGCATTAAAATGGAGCAAATTCCGATGTCTGTCTGCTTCTTAGGCATCCGTTTACAATTCCATCGGGGTCTCCTCTGGCCCTAGAAATTCTTCTATGAATGCAGGAGTATACCCCTTACATCCTAAGGCAATTTTCTGCCTGATCTCATACGTTTAAGCCTGCGGGAGGGGCTCCATTCCTGAGGAAGATTGAGTGAATCTCAATTAACTTTTTTAGGGTTTTTCCGGCATTAAAATGGAGCGAATTTCGTTTCGATTCTTCGTAGTTATGACTACAATTTTACAACGCATCTGTATCCTATGTCAAAGTGCCCTCGCAATTTTCTGAACTCAATGGACCGCGCTCAGGAGGTCAGGTCATTGTGTCCATAGTATAGAGGTTCTTCATAGCGACGTTAATAGGTAAGTCTAGACATTTAAAAATCTAAGGGTGGTATTCTCGAAAGCGGACTAACTTTAGTCCATAGTTTAACCCACCAACAAGTATGGAATGCCAAGTGTCCATATGAATATGTTTTTGAATAATTTAATCTGTCACTAAATTTAAATAAAATGTAATAACATAATTAATAAACAACCATATTACTATGATATAAATATGTTATCATGGTATTTTAGAGACATTTTAAATTATTCTAAATATTAATATGGACACTTGGCATTCCATACTTAGTTGGAGGATTAAACCATGGACTAAAGTTAGTCCGCTTTCGAGAATACCACCCAAAGCGTTTTTTTAAATTTGTTTATGTGTACATACAATTTATGTACACATAAACAAATATAAAAAAACGCTTTGGGTGGTATTCTCGAAAGCGGACTAACTTTAGTCCATGGTTTAATCCTCCAACTAAGTATGGAATGCCAAGTGTCCATATTAATGGCAACTGTGCGCAAGAAATGTCAGGCCTACGCGTATTCACAGAGCTCTGTGTTATTTTGCGTTTGCCTAAGGGGTTTCATTACACTACAGTGTATTGGGAAAAATGAGTATGGTAAAACCGGTCACTCAAAGATATTTACTTTTTTGAGGCGCTTCTTGATCATTTTGAAGCGCAATTTTTTTTAGGGCTTCAATATTACACCATATCACAGACACTGATAACACGTAGGGCCATGCATTTCAGATGTAATATTGTTAAACAATGCCTTTAACAACAATGCGTGTCAATGAGGGGACGTGTGTGTTATTGTGCTTTTACATACGTGCATCAATGGGATATGATTACGTCTGAGACCAACTTCAGCAAATCTCCATTACTATATGTTTTTGTATTTAAATGCATACAGACTCACTGCATACAGACTAACAAGAGATCTTTGATCATGTAAAAAGCATGGAATGTGTTTATTGGTCCTATTCTGACAAAAACAAAAAGTATATTATACACTCCAAAATAAGTTGCGCAAAATTTAAACAAGTATTGAGTAAACGGGGGGCATACTTGTTTGTTGGGGAAACTCTTCCTAATATTAGGTAAGATTTTAGCCATCGAATAGAATACCCATGTTCTCCCTTTATCCTTTTCTAGATAATCTGTATGTACCCCTTCCCCCAAGGTAGATTATTTGATAGTTGATATGGCGTCTTTTCCTTCCAACAGCAAAAGCGCTGCAGACAAAGGAACATCCCTTCCCTGCTATTATGTAAAAATGTGTAGAACAGGTGTCACATGCATATTCACCTGTTCTACATATTTTTACATAATAGCAGTGAAGGGATGTTCTACCACAGCAATAGGCCATTTTCGTAATGTAACCAAATGTAATGCATAAGTCTTTGTGAAGTGCCTCAATACAAATTATTTCATTCACCTGGTAATAATAATAGTATTTCAATAGACATAATCCAAACTGCATACATTAGTTGTTGCCAAGTTGGACAAACATTATGGCTTGACCTACCTAGCATATATGCAGTTTGCATTCTGACTATTGAATTACTATTATTCTGATCAGGTGAATGAAATAATTTGTATTTAGGCACTACACAAAGACTTGTGCATTAAATTTGGTTACATTACGAAAATGGTCTATTGTTGAGGGTAGAATGAGGAACTGTATATTTTGTCCTCTTTCTTTGTCCGTCATCTTCATAGTGTTACTTCCTGCATGCATGTATATCGTCGAGTGCAATCTAAAAGATTTCTAATTGTAGTCAACATGGGCAGTTGAGTACGTTGACACGCATGAGATCAGTTGGCGTTCGTCGTGTTCTCGACCACTCGATCTAAAAGTCCCTACTATGTCCCTTTTGCAGACAACATCAAATTCTGTAGAACTTTGCAGGAATTATGAATATGTCATGTATGTCCTTTCTGTGAAATTAAAACGTTAGCAGTGTCCTAATATTCAAATTTGCAAGGAAACCCGTTTACTTGCTAGACTTCACTGTCAGACACTATTGAGTGACTGACTGGCTTTTTTTCTTCTTTGGTAATAACATACATAAAATGAGCTGTAAAGGGTACACGAGCATTTGTCTACATCAACAGCCCACTTCTTGTAATGGCCAAAAAATTAGACCGATTGAATCTTTGCGCAGCATAAAACGTACGACCATTCGGTACAATGGTCTGAAAATCAGTCTAAATTACTTACTGGCTCTATAGCTCTTATTAAGTCGATTCGACAACTAATAGTCGTTATTTTCCCACTTAAAGACATTTTCAAGCCCCCCTTTTTTTAGGGAAATTCTAAATTTATAATAGTATTATCTTTTAAATGCCGTTGGAATTTAACTTTTTCATTTTTTGGGCCTGCAAATGAGACATTTAAGATGTCGCCATATGTCTGGCAGACTATATACACATCCATTCAAAAAGCTGGATTCATTGTTATTACTCACAGCATATGATGGAGCAATAATTGTATTCAATATATTTATTCATGATAGGTGTGAATACCGGGTTGTTCATTTTCATTGCCTTTGTATAGATATGAGGAGCAGTTTGAACCGGTTCCGATGGCATGTGTCTGCGAAAGATTTGCATCTCGAATGAGCATCAACCAATTTACTGAATATAATGGATACAGTTCTACCAAATTACTGATTAAATCTGGAATTCCTCAAGGGTCAAATTTAGGCCCCCTATTTTTCCTTTTATATATAAATGACATATGCAACTCTTCTCATTCCTTAAAATTTGTACAATTTGCTGATGACACTTCTTTGTTCTTAAGCCATAATAACTTATACTCACTGATAGACCAGTTTAATGAACACATGAAGAATGTATCTTTGTGGTTAAAGGTAAATAAACTATCGCTTAATTTAGACAAAACCAAATGTATTCTTTTTAGAACAGCTCAGTGCAACAAAAGAGAATTGAAAAATCAAGTTCCACCATTATATATTGATCAAACAATTATTGAAAAAGTCTCAAAATATTCAATTTTTAGGTATTCTCATAGATGAAACATTGTCTTGGAAATCCCATATTGCCATGATCTCTACAAAGATTAGTAAAACTACAGGATTATTGTCAAAGCTGAAGTATTATTTACCTGGAAATGTATTGTTTATGATTTATAATTCACTCATTCTCTCTTATTTGTCATATGGTAACATCGTGTGGGCAAATACAAGTCATTCTAAGTTGAAACCCTTATTTTTACTTCAGAAGCGTTGTCTACGATATTGTATTGTGGGGAGGGAGGGAGGCGTAGAACAAATACATGCGCAATACTCATTATTATGTTATTATATCTGTGTAATTATTTTATTCATTTGGACGCCTGAATCAACAAGCTAACATAAGCTTCCTACAGGTGCTCCCTTTTCCTTCTACTCATTTTCATTTTCATAAGAAAAATTCATATTTCTAGAAAGTTCATTTTCTGTTCTTTCATATGATACCTCAATCAAGAAAAATGAGCCAGAAATAACAAAGTTCTGTTTGTTTAAAGTAGCCCTTAGATTTTCATAAATTTAACAAACGAATTCGTTTTCACTGGGTGCTTGCCGTAGCAAAAAGCAGATTTGACAAAAGACTTAACTCCGTTTCGTTGACAATCAGCAATTGCATGAAGACTCTCGTCTACGGCTGATTGTCAACAAAACGGAGTTAAGTCTTTTGTTAATTTCGTTTATTGATACGGCAGGCAGCCAGTGAAAACGAATTCGTTTAATAAAATTATGGAAATGCAAGCACTACTTAAACAAACAGAACTTTGTCATTCCTCGCTCATTTTTCCTGATTGAGGTGTCATATGAAAGGGCAGAAACTCTACTTTCTAGAAATGTGAATTTTTCTTCGAAATTCAGATACCGCCCGCCAAATGTCTTTTTGGTTTCCTTCCTTCAAATTGCTTTTAATCACTCATGCGTGAAATATGCATTATATGAGTTGCATCACATTAAAGGGGAGACTCTAAGCTTTCTAAATATGTATCATTCATTAATTATAGTTGTGATTAAGTTATAATAGAACATCGATACTTCTCGGTTTCGTTTTTTCTGGGACGCACTGTATATTGGTTTCAAAGACCAAACATTTTCATGTTAACAATGTAGCAATATTGTGGCTTACACCCACTAAAAGTTATAAAAGTTAGTGTAGCAATATAAGAAAAAACTATCATAGTTGCCAATTTGAAGAACAGTATCATATAAATTAAGCTCTACTTATAAATCCTGTCTCTAAATGGATAAAAGGTTGTGATAGTTAGACGAAATACAAAACAAGAAAGATTTGAACTCTTATATATCTCATGGTTACTAATTTTTTCCATTTATTGTTACGATGCTCTTATACAGCTCAACCGCTATTACATGCATTATGTCATAGTTCTACCACCAATTACACCTGTTTACTAATTTAATGATTATATTATTAAAGAAAGGATTCTCGTGAACATTCCATCATATATATCAAGTACGTATACACTTCGATCATCATCACAGCAGAATTTCTGGCTGTACACCCTGTTAACGTAATATATCTTGAAACCGATACTTCCTAGCATCAGTTTCATAACTCAAACAATTCTGTATAATTATAATGTTGAGCAATATGACAATCATCATTTTAAGAGTGTTCAGTGGTATTCAGAAAACAGGTCAATGATTGATCGTGTTTTTGGTCATGCAATAATTGTGTTGTACGGAAATATTATTATATTATATAATTGTTGTACAAACACGCAATAAGCCTAGCTTTTAAGTAGGTTCACTTTTCATTTCCAAAATTTATGATTTACAGAACAATCTTTCATGTTAATAGTTACTATGATTCAGGATTATTTACTTCAATACATGCATAATCTGAATAAATATCGACGTTTTTGTAACATATATTATGCTTTTTATCCTTTGCATGGAATATAAATGTTATAAATGAAAAATATTTTCCCGATACTTACCTCGATGCCCCTGCTTTCAATTCAAAATATTAAGGTGATGAATTTTCTAGTTCTTTTTCATTAATACATTTTAACTGCAGGAGTTTATCACAAAATTTCGACAACCTGAATCTTTTCCTCAGAAGTATATATCATGATTTTAAAATAATAGGTTTATCCGAAACGTGGTTGAAGAATTCCTCTCCAACAAATCTATATGGTTTTCCATGATTACCAGTTCATATGTAATAACAGAGAAAAAAAGCGAGGGTGGAACAGGAATTTATGTTCATAATACTTTAAATTATTCTTCAAGAACTGACTTATCAATTATTACTGAATCATTCGAAAGTATTTTTTATAGAATTGTCAAATAATGGCAGATGTAGAAAAACAATAATTGGTGTTATATATCGTCCACCAGGACTTGACTTAGACTTGTTTCTCACTGATTTTTACTAATCTGTTGTATACAATTAATATAAAATCATGTAATTGCTTCATTATGGGTGATATCAGTTTAGACTTAACACAAATTGGTATTAATTCCAAAGAAGATTCTTTTATAAATCTTCTATATAGCTTTTACTTACATCCAACCATTGACTGTCTTTTTTTTTACCTCTACATCTGCTACGTTATTGGACAATATCTTTACAAACATGACTGTTGCCATCAAATCAGGAATATTATTGAGTGATATAAGCGATTATTTGCCAGTTGCTTTATATATATTTTCATCTTTTGCACTTGTTACAAATAACCAACCGCTTACTTTAGAAAAACAATGTATTAATGAAAAGAGCTTATATTCTTTTTGTACTAAACTGAACATTGTCAAATGGGATCCTGAAATGTTTAAAGATGTTGATATAAGTTATAATACCTTTTTACAAATATTTAATGATATATATGAAGAAAGTTTTCCTATCAAATCTTATCGTGTAAAACAAAAGCATAATAACCCATGGTTAACTAAGGATTTAATAAAGATTTGTCACAGAAAATCACTCTTGTATACAAAATATGTTAAACACCTAACATGTATAGAGAACAAACTTTTAAGAAGTTTCGAAATTTTGTAACTTTAAAGATACGATAGGCTAAAAGAGATTACTATAAAAAAATTAAAAAAACAGTTCAATGAAGTAAAATGTAATATAAAGTACACCTGGAAATAAAAAGATAGTCTCTTAAATTGTAAAAAGAAGGAAACAAATAAAATTGACTCAATTGTAGTTAACAATGTAATTATGAATGAGAATGAAGATATGGCTAATTCCTTTAACAATTTCTTTGTTAACATTGGTAAGAACTTACAAGATTCAAAGAACACAACTTTTGATAATTCCTTCTCTAATTATCTTAAACATCCAAATATATACTCAGTTTTTCTCAAGCCTGTAACTAAACATGAAATAATAACCATAGTCGATAATATGAAAAAATAATTCAAGTGCAGGTATTGATAACATTAATATAAAAGTAGTGTAATATGCTATTCATCTAATAAGTGAACCGCTAAGTATTATAATTAATAAATGTATATCAAATGGCATCTTTCAATTAAAAATGAAAATTGCCAGAGTAAGTCCAATTTTCAAGAAAGGTGATCGTAAAGATATTAACAATTGTAGACCAATCTCAGTCCTAACAATATTTTCCAAAATGTATTTATAATCAAATTGAAGTTATAATATTTTTGTTGACAACCAATTTGGATTTAGACGGGGACACACAACAGCTACAGCCATACTAGATTTAATAAATAGCATAAATAAACGATTAACAATAAGGAATACGCTCTTACTTTATTCATTGATCTAACTAAGGCCTTTGATGTTATAAATCATTCTATTTTATTTCACGAATTGAAATATTACGGTATTAGGGGCACACCTTTAGAGCTTTTATCTGATCGTAAACAATTAACAATTATTAATGGAGCTGAATCCCAAGTTAAAACAATAGGTTGCGGAATTCCTCAAGCATTTATTCTCAGCTCCCTTTTGTTTTTGATTTATATTAATGACATGCCATGTTCAACCCATAATTTGCGTTGTATTTTATTTGCAGACGATACCAGTGTATTTTGTAAAGGTCGTGATCCTACAACTTTATTTCATTTCGTAAATACTCAATCAATCAATGTAACAGTAAGTGGATGAAATCCAATGAGTTAATATTCAAATTCCAATGGATTTAAATTTGTTCTATTGAAATAAAAAGATAATTCGGGTGTCAAGTACAACATTTTTAGGAGTAATTGTAGATGAAAAACTATCTTGGAACCACCATATAAATCATCTTTGTATCACTTTATCTAAAAATATTGGTGTTTATTCAGATTGAATTACTTACCTGAGACTGTTTTGAAAATGTTATATCATGCACTCATTTGTTCCCATTTAAATGATTGGAATATTGTTTGGGGTTTCACTTCTAAAAGAAATATTGAACAAATTTATAAGTTACAGAAACGTGGGATTCGCCTTATTACACACTCTTTTTATCTATCTAACACTCTAGCATTTAAAAAAAAAGCAAATTCTACCTAACCATGATTTATTAACCTTACATATTAGAATGTTCATGTTCCATCTGTCTAATAAACTTCTTCCTAAGACGTATGATGATTATTTTACTTTGAATTGTTCCATTCATAATTACAATACTAGAAATGCTCTAAATATCCACCTCCCTTTAAACCGCTTATCAACTACTCAGAATTCATTTTTGTTTGCAATGGACCAATTATTTGGAATAACCTCCCAACTAATCCAAAAATCGTAAGACCGTAAAACAGTTTAAACGATTAGTTAAACAACACCTACTGAACTCATAAATGATAATATTTTGATGTTTCCCATCTTTTCTTCCTTATCTTTTTTTTTAAATTAAAATTTTGATGTTTTCGTTATGTTTTTGTTAAGTTTTTCCTGTAATAATTTTTCGATATTTTCTTACAATGTATAATATGTTATGTATATACTTGTTATTTGTTAAGGGGTCATTTTCAACAAGCCAATTTAGTGCTTTTTATGACCCCGCCACTATTATTCATATGTTTATATAATTGATTTGTAAACGATTTTAAAGTGGAAATAAATTGAATTTGATTTTGAATGCAGAGGAAGGGGTTGAAGGTGGACTCCTGAGCGGTGAGAGACCGAATCCACTTCCTTAAAGATTAAGTGAAGGCAAAGAACTATTTGGAGAAGGCTGCAAGTGGCATCGTAGTAGAGGAGACAAGGAGGAGAAAGCTATCAGAGAGGCGATAGAGCGGATGCTACAGGAAGAGGAGGACATTGAGTTGGCACCAAAGGAGAGAGGAGATGAGCAAAAGAAGAAGGCGGAAGGTGAAGAGCTGAGAAAGAGGGCCTGCAAAACATTAGGAGAAACGAGGAAGAGGTATTTTTCAGAAGATTTTTCCAATTTAACATATTCTACGTGTACTCCCTAACACCCCCTCTGCTCCCCTCTCAACACACATAAAACCTACACCATTACATTACAAACTAACAGTTATAACTCAACATGCTCGAAAGGAAAACAAAATTACAAATGACTAAGTAAAAATTCCTTTATCGTTTTTAAAAAGCCGTTAAAAATCAAGAGGGCACTCTCTAAACACTTGTGCATATATTGTGGATGTGATGTTTTGTAGAAATAGTGATAAGAAAAAGAGATTAACAACAACTATTTAGAAACTGGCTGGTTCAAAATTATTAACTAATTGTGGGGCCCCACAATAAAGCTTATTGTCATTAAAATTGTATGCTCTTTCGAATTTGACACTCAGTTTTTTATTATCTGACTAAAAAAATTATTTTGTGTAGCGCCCTCTATACCAAACTCAACTATCCCTTTAACCCCTTGACTACTGAATTATCTTATTCCCATTGTCTTAACACAGGGACCACCAGGTTCCCGTAAGCAATGGGTTAATATATTTTTAGTATTATGTAAACCAACATTCAGTTAGTGTTCTTCATGTACAATATGTAGATTGACTTTAAAAACTCCTTTTTCTTTTGTTTTATATTTCATGTTAGATACCAAGGTGAATGCAGTACCCGCACCACATCATGCAGGCTCTTGAATATCTTACACAGTTTAAAATTTACACTTCCCTTTTCTCTTATTTTTAATATAGCATTTTAGACACCAAGGCGAATGCGGCACCAGTACCACTCCAAAAAGGCAGCGAAACAAAGGGCGAGACACTCTTGCATTTCTGGACAGAAAAATGGATTTGGAGCAGGAGATGAAAAGGGAGGATATGGAGAAGAGGAGAGAGGAACAGGAGAGACAGCGAGCTGAAGAGATGGAGAGTAGACGAGAGGAAGAAGAGAGACGGGGAGCTGAAGAAGCAATCCGAGAGCGTCGCTTTGAGCTTATGCAACATCAGATGCTGCATCAACAGCAACAAGCCCTCCAGCAACAACAACAACAACAGCAACATAATCAAAAAATGCAATCAATGATGATAGCCCTCATTAAATCTTTAGAAAAGAAGTAAAGAACAATATCTTTTTTTCATCATTCATTTCAACTGAAATATGTTTGAGTGACCAACAGTGAACATTTTACTTTGTCATAATTTATTACAAATCTGTCTTTTCAGATATATAGTTCTATTTTTACGCCTGCAGGACTAATTGTTAACAATAACATTCTTGTTAAAATATTGACTTTGGCAGTTTTGCTAAGTCTGTGTGTATTAAGTTATATGGTCTTCCTAAGAGTTACCTATCTGCCATTATGATATGTATATGCCAAAGATACATTGTGTTAACTTGTTTATATATGCAATTCAACAGCATCTTGCCTTTTTTTATGTGTGTGACTTCCTTTTTGCTCCTTAGTTTCATTTGTATGTAGTTGGTGCTATCACATTCTTTCTATGTACCATTACCATTGCCAATGTTATATTCCTTTTATTCAACTGCAAATCTGGATACCATAATATATGAAATCAAGATATTTCACCTTGGTCTTTAGTAGGTGACTTTGACCGTGTTTACTTGTGTTGTACACATGTTATGTTTTCACAATGCCAGCTTGTGTTAATTTTATGAAGGTGTTGAGGCAAGTATGTCGTTGAACTTGATACGTTTACGTGTTTAGCCTTCAGAGTAACTTGTTAACATAGTTTTGTTTAAGTAGCTACGCGAAGAAAATCTCATTTTTGAAATTATGCATCACTAGAGAGCTAGCGGATTATATATATTTATTATACAAGTTAAGATCCAAGTAAACCAGCTATTACAGAAATCATCTCAGGATCAATACTAAATAATATTGTTTGCGCAGGTACTTCAAATTCTTCAATAGATATTTGGTGTATTGTAAGTAAGTTTATGGTACATGTAAGTTGATACTTATAAGTGATTGAAAGTTCAGGTTTTTAGCTTATTTAATGTATCTAACTTTATGGTAATTTCATTGAAATGAAAGAGGTGTTAGAGGCTAGAGTGGAATCATGGATTGCACTGTACTGCAGTTTTAGTATTACTTCATATTTTCTATTCATTGATGTATTCAGTACCAACAGTAACACAGGTTTATACAGCTAATAGTGCGTATTTTGAAAACAAATCTTTTACACAAGTTCTATTGAAATAGGTGATACAGGGTGGAATAGATTGTAGAATAGATACTATTAATACAATTAGTATTTTGCGTCTACTCAGGGAGGTGTTTTGAATCCCTGGTCTACTCACTGTTGTTTACCCTTTATAATGTGACCTTTTTAATGCAGGGTTTGATTAGGCTAATAGTGGAAAGAAAGTGGCATTTTATGTAGTTGTGGTATTTTATTTATTATGTATATATACTTAAATATATTTATATATATATATATGTGTGTTTGTTAATTTTGTTGAGAAATAAAAATTAAAAAGTACTTGATTTTAATATTTTTTCTTATCACAGGTGTTTCTATGTTTTCAAAAAATCTTAACTAGTTTGAATGCAGGTTGTAGATAAAGAAATGATCTAAATACAATGTTAGTTCCAGCAGTCCAAGCTAATGAAGCTGGAAAATCTTGAAGGCGAGGAGGGGGGGTCATCCCACCAAAGGGGGCTTATTTTTCTTTCAAAATTGTTCACGTTTGTACCTTGATCATGGCATTTGTGCTCAATAATTTCAAGAGTATGAGTAATGTGGTACAGTGTGTGTGTATAATTATGTGTGTGTGTTGGGGGAGTGAGCAGGGATAACTAGTCTCTGCTCAACCCTTTGGATTTGCAAATGATATGTGCAAAAAATATGAATTTTCAAATTCAAGTACCGAATCGTGCAGGAGCATTTACACTAAACTACCCAAATGGCCAGCACATTATATCCATACTGGAACTGGATAGCAAAAACACACTTACAGAACTGTACATATACAGTTATTCACTCCACAACACACCACATTCTTTCATCATCCAGTACTGTTTTTCTTTTTTGTCCCTTTTTTTTGGGGGGGGGGGGGGTAAAGAAAATGTGTTTTTGTAGCCATTAATTTCAGTTTAAATAAATTTATTTTACAATATCAACACTAGTTCAAGTTCAAGTTCAGTTTATTTCACATCCAATACAAAAACTTACAGCATTATAACATTCAAATACAATTACATCATCTATAATGTCGAAAGCATAGGCTGCCATAACTGCATCTTGCACTCGATGTCAGTTCGCCATGTTTGAGGGAGAGGGATATATTCCCAAGCGATGATGACGTCAGCTACTCTGTAATTATACGTCCGCATTCACCGAAGAGCGAAACCGCTTATTGTAACCAGAGCGGTCTGTGTGCGCGGCCGTAAACCTGAGTGCTCTGCGTCCGCGAAGGTTCCTTATGTTGGTGAGCTAAAACTCGCTATTAGCATCTGTAGGAGGAAAGCAAAAAGATGTAATTTATTTACAATATTGTTCCATTTGCAGCCATCAACTGAAATGACTAAATTAATAGGTAAATTCATCCTCGTAAAATTTGTTTTTCCACTCCACACTTGCAGATCAGTTAATCTCCGTTTCCCTTTGTGCTTAAAAAAAAACACATTATATGTATTTATTACAAAAATCTAAGATTATCATTATTTAAGGGATCCACATTTAACATATTGCTCCGAATGTCTCATTTTCGCTCGCTGGAACATTGCCAACACAAACCACTGACCTCTACCTCCTGGACGGATCATCGCCCATTCCCATTCACTATACGTTACGTATTAAAGGCCGTATTGTCTGACCGTTCAGGAATAATCATGTTTTTGCTTAAAATGTTTGCTTTTACTAAGTGGAAAAATTACAGTGGGGGGGGGGGGGGGGGTGGATGAAATGGACATAATGAACCAAGCAGAAGTGATCTATGATAATTCATGATTCTTGTCCTTCGTTTGCTTGACCAATAATCTTAAGATCGCTATGACGAGCTTGTAACCTATTTTGATCAAATTACGGTGGGTGAACTTTAAAAAGTCAATGGGACATGAGGGTTTCAATGAAAGAGCTAGTGATAACGTAAGTCGGGGTGGATGTGCTTTTCGTTTAAACTATTTTTTTTGTTTTTTTGTTAACGATTTTTATTGTACATTTCCATAGGCTAACATGTATGGCTGCTGCCTCTGACGTTAGGGGGCGTTGTGAAATGAGACTAAAGAAAGCTATATGCGAGCCCTGCTTTTCGGTGGATCCCTCAGTTTCCACAATTTTTCATTAAAATAACCATACATAATTTACAGCAAATATAAACATTTTAATTTGTTATTTCATAAATAAATTTTTAATGCATCAGATCAACGCACATGGATTAATGCTGTGTGAGAAATGAAAATAAAAAACCGGACCCGAATCTGAAGCTAAGACCATGTACTAAGCCAATTTTATGCCATCATCAAGAAGTAAGATAGATCATTGACATTTTTAGTTCCCTTTAAAAAGAACCGAAGTGCTAACGTCAAATTCGCACCTCGTCCAGCTGGTTACTGGTTCTAAAGCTATGGTCACAACTCAGAGCGACGACCGACCGATTTGTAGCCTGCTCGGTTGCCGCTGGAAATTAGGCATCGCCCAACGAATTTTGGAGAAGTTAAGCAGGCTATAGAGATTCACCGATGCCTGGGAGGTGCCCTGTCGATTTCCCGTCAATCGCCGGTCGATTTTAGGTCAAAACTGGGCGAAATCGGGGAGCTTCTCCGGGCGGCGTGTCGGCAGTGACAGACTGATGACCCATCGATTCACGAGCTGTCTCCCACCGGCCACCGGCTGATTTTACAGAAATTGCCTAGCGGCCTACTGGTGATCGGCGGGGCACCAAAATACGCTCGGTGCCCGGGTGGCCGCCGCCCGGGCACCGACCTAATCAAGCGTTCGCCGTCGAGCCATATGGGTCAAAAATCGAAGCTGCGAGGTCAAAAGCTGCCGACCGATTTTGAACTCGCCGCCCAGTGACCGACTGATCTCCCAGCGACGACCGGGCAGTGACTGGGCGGCGACCGCTCGGCAGCCTTTGACCTAGCGGCTTCGATTTTCATTTCTCATTCATATTTGTCATGATCAAGGTCAATATTTGTCGGGTCAATTTCAGGTCGATAAATGCGCGCAAAAATGCGCGTACGCGTAGGTGCGCGCGTTAATGCGCGCGTAAAATTTAAAATTGCTCAAAATCGTCTTAAATTTTATTTGCATACGTTTCAGGCCATTATAAGCATTCATAAAAAATCGCGCAAAACACGCATTTTTGCGCGTTTTCGTTCGTCACGGCCGAACGAAAAATAATTCCTCAGCAAAAACTTTTGACAGGATATTCCTCATAATTTTCCGAACAATTTGATACCATGTTTAGCTCTTTATCACTATGAATAACGGAATGAGCGTCCGTTCAAGATAACCGTCAGTACGCGCGATTTTTGCAATACATAGCAAATATGGGCAAAAACATGCCTATAAAATGTCCAGTGGGATGAATAAGGACTGCAAATTTTTGTTTCATATTTAGATAGAGTATGAGTCGGAGGTACGATTTCATATCTCATTTGGCCATTAAGTACATCTTAACGTCATCATAATGGCCTTGGAAGTCAAAATACAAAAATGCATATTATGACGTCATTATATTTATGGAAAAATTAGTGTATTTCTCTCAATATTTATCAATTTTCTTCTACAATTTAATATATTGTAGTCGAGGCATTTGTCTACAAGATCAATACACACTAAATTTCATTTGAATGACGTCATCATAGTACAAAATTCAATTAAAGGCCACATGTCAAAATTTTCTTAATGTGCGTGTTATGTCTATGGAGGGTGAATTTCGTTCACACTATGAATCTACATGACATCCATCTTTCAGCACTATCTCGCTCATTTGTGCTCTGTTTTCTCCTAAATTTGGGTATGTTATAGCTGAGATCATGGGCTATAAAAACGGTGCTTTTTAGTTTTTCGATCAGATGATGGGATCATGTCACAATTTTCAATTGAATGTTGAAATGATGAATTATGTCACGTATGTCCTATTTGTGAAACTTAAACGTTAGCAGTGTCCTTGTATTCAAATTATGTAAGGAAACACTTCTACTTTCTAGACTTTACTGTCAGACACTAGTGAGTGACTGACTTCTTTTTTTCTCTGGTACTAAAATAAATGAAATGAGCGTTATAGGGAACATAAGCATTTGTCTACATTAATAACCCACTCTGTACTCATTCTTCATTTCCTATTCAAGACTTGAATAATGACGAACTTCGTTTAATATTTGGTAGTAATACCACAGATACTTACACTGATATCAATTATTTAAACTATTTATCCGAAAAAGAAGATGAGTTTCATTTCATTAGGTTTCTAAACTGTAAATATTATATTGATGAGGATTTTACGACTGAAGTCAGTAACATTGACTATCATTTTAGTATTTTACATTTTAATTCCCGTATTTTAAACATACATTTTAATGCTTTATCCAATTTCATCTGTACTTTATTTATAGATTTCTCTGAAACTTGGATTAATGACAGTACGCCACTATTATTCAATGTGTTTGGTTATTCATTTATACATTCTAGTCGCCAAGTAGGAAAGGGTGGAGGTGTTGGTCTATTGGTCGCTGACAATTTTGAATATGAAATACGCAATGATATATTTATATTATACCCATCATACAATTATGAATCACTGTTTATTGAAAGCAACTTGCCGAGACATAAGAATATTATTGTAGGTGTCATATATAAGAAACCTCAATCAAATATCAATGATTTCATCCCTGTCTTTGAAAATGTTTTACAGAAAACTTATACTGAACATAAACAGGTTTATATAATGGGAGATTTTAACATTGATCTCGTGAAATTTACTGGCAATATTGTACATAATTTCTTGAGCGCAATACATTCAATTTTTTGTATTCCTTTAATTGATAAGCCTTCGAGAAAGACTAATAGATCAATATCCCTCTAATCCACATTCCTTATACAGTGACAATATATATCCATCCGATATTTAAAGATTTTATTTTCAAGCAACTAGCGAATAATAATAATAACTAGAAATTTAATTCGTCATGGGGACGATTTAGGTGATCTGTTTTCAATTTTATGATCATTGAAAAGTCAAAAAAAAAAAAAAATGAAGAAAAAACATTGTTGGAGACTCCCGGACTCGAACCAGGGATCTCGAGGTCCGAAGTCAAGTGCGTTACCGATATACCAAAACATTTCCCATAGCGATTACACGTAAACGGAAAATGAAATTCTCAAATCCCACTTTGCAAGTGAAATATGAGCATGATCCCGGCATCTGATCGAGAAATAAATGGCACACTTGTGATAGCTTATTGTCTCAGCTACAACATACTTGATGCTCAGCGAAAACAAAGCTAAGACGACGGAGATATTGCTCGTGAAAGACGGGAATGTAGAATCCAGTTTTCAGAAAAAGTCATGTCCCATAGAGAATACACGCAAAATGTAAAAAATTGACATGCCTCCTTTAATCGCAAAAATACGCCATGATGCTTTCGTCAAAATGAAAATTTGTTGTAACTGCATTTGTAGAGAATATTCTCATGTAGAACATATCAAAATTTGAAAGAAAATTGATCAATATTTACAGAGATACAATCAATTTTCCAAAAATATGATGACGTCATAATATGCAAATTGCAATTTTGAGTTCGGAGGCCATTATGATGACGTCATGTGTTAATTGAGGGTCAAATGAGACATGAAATCATATTTCCGACTCATACTTTATCAAGATATGGAGAAAAAAAGTGGGGTCATCTTGCATCCTAAAGAGCTACAATGGATTTTGTATAGGCATGTTTTTTGCCCATATATGGTATGTATTACAAGAGCTCGCACGCACGGACGTTTACCTAGTCCAGATTCAGTCCGTTCGTTCTTTTTATCCCCCACACACAGCGCGGTCTCTCTACTGATCGCGCAATCCCCAAATTTCCGTCCACACGAACGTCCAGACGAATCTGCCAGTGTCGGGGGTCAAAGGTTCACGCTAATGTATGCTGACGTAGTGCCTTCGCTTTTGCCCTAATGAATATGCATTAGTAACATCGTCGAGCTTTGTTTGTATAAGAATTAGGTAACCTTGGACCTACAGTGTACTAGGTCCATGCTGAAACTCTACACTCACTGCTCCGATGGAAAACACTGAAAACATTGGGTGGAAGCATGGACTTACTAATAATAGAGTAGTAAGTCCATGGTGGAAGTCAATGTATGTGTTTGGCCAAAGAGTAATATCCTCCTTGTTTGGCCTACTATGCAAATTGTAGTCTTGCCTGAATTCAATAAGATTCTGACTTAATTGCAATCACTGCCATTTACTATCTCTCGTTGCTTGAATAAATCAGCGGTAAACTTATAAGATGGTGGTCTCCTGCATTTTGTTAATGTACCTCGGTTACTTAAATGATGCAGAAACGAAATAATGATAATATCAATAATGATAATGATATGAAGGTCGCATAATTCAACATCAAAACGCCAAGGTATTGGAAACAACATATGCCCCTTTCAATGCCCACACTTTGCCACTTTTTCAACAATTAAAGCTTCTAAATGTTTATGATATAAAATTATTGCTATAGTTATGTTTATGTGTTCTAAGGGATTATTGCCAAGGTCCATGTCATGTAAATTTACTTTCAATTATGAAATACATTCTTATGAAACCCGTAATGCTGGTAATTTTCATTTCCCTAAAATCCGTACAAATGTTTAAAAAAATACAGTTTTTTTCAAAGGGCCAGTTTTGTGGAAAAATATCCCATTTAATATAAAAAACTCTACTTCACTGAATATTTTTAAACGAATGTATAAATCCCATCTTTTATTATTGTATTCAATCTCAAAATAAATGACTTTACGTTTCAGTTAATGCACTTTTTAATGTATTCCCCTCCCCTTCCCTTCTTCCTTTTTTTGTTTTCTTCTTTTGTATTGGTGTTTAGATTCTCTCGGCTTTCCTTTTCCTTTTTTCTTTTCTCAACAATACAGTGTATACTTTTTAAGGGGTTGACGTTCATAAGGCTAATTGCCCTTTTTGTTAACCCCACATTCCCATAAAATTTTGTTTGCTCCTTCCCTTTGTATTTTTCTTGTAATCGATCTTTTATCTGTATACCATGTTTGTATGTTTTTATGTTTTTATGGAGAATGAAATAAATGAAATGAAATGAAATGAAATATAAATATGTCTTAACTATACAATTCTATTTCGTTCATGGATCGTAATCGTTGGAATGATGAGCCACAGCCAAATTTGATTTATATGTTTTTGTAATACATGGCAAACTTTCATATTTTCTTTGGAGCGTATTGAGCTTTGAGCTAGCCTGAGTATTAGGAATTTGGACCACCAAGATTATTATCATTCTTACGTCTTTATTTTTCCCGAAGGACGGGAAAAAGGGAAATCTTGTTTGGGAACATCATGTGATGATCTGAACAAGGGGCGGGGGGGTCGGAATACTTCAGGGGTTAGGAGGGGGAAATAAGAACGAAGATCTGTGGACGAAAGACATTCGTCTATCATATCGCATATTCTCTTAATTTCTAGAACTTAAATTCCAAATTCTTCTTCAGACTTAAAATGTTTGCAATCATTCATTTTCCCTTTTTTGTATCTTTTTTTCATTTTGCCTTCTACTATTTTCCTCCATTTTTTCCTCTCCTTTAATACCCTCCCCCCTCCCCCCCCCCCCCCAAAAAAAAAAATCTACAATTTCTTAGCTACATATTGTTTCTATTTATTGATTTTCAAAGCATACTTTGTTCATGTTATATTGTAAAACAGCATCTGAGGAACTAACACTTCAACAAGCTCTGCTTCTAGTTAGTTCCTCTTTTCTCGTGCTTTTTGGACTATCCGTTAGACTTGAATTTTAATAAAAATATTAAGCCTCTTGATATTCTTTATTAAATCTGAAAGGTTTGTGCCCGGTTCAAAAATCTCTTGGATTTAAAATGATAAACCTTTCGCACTTAGAAATAAGTCTTCTAAATGAAACGAGTATATTTTGTAGAGCATTATTCATGTTAAAATTATAACGGAAAAAACCTAGTCTGTGAACAGTATTGTAAGTGTGGCCTTGGTAATTTCATTCACTTATAGTCTAATATGAGGCAATATATTAAGTGGGAAGTGGTGAAAATAAGAATGAACAGAGATCTGCGGACGAAAGAGACGGATGGATGAAGAAGAATATGTAAATTATATCTTAACATTTATCTTGGACATGTTAATTTTGACGTTCGTAGAGCATAATTCATATTCCAATTAAAAGGCGGAATAAACCTAAATTGCGAATAATAATAAGTTTAATAATAATGACAATAATGACAACGACAAAAAAAAAACGATAAAAAAAGTAATGATAATGATAATAATAACGATAATAATAATAGACGTTATATTCTACATCATTCATCTTAATGGTATTATATTTTTTTTAATTTAATTAATGTTGATTTTCATTTTTTGATATGGGGATCAAGTATAGTAAGCCAGTGAAACGAAATCAAAAAGCTCTTCGGCATGTTCAAAGTGTGGGGAATCATTCCATTATGTAAGTATAACGATCCACTCCGATTTGGTAGATTGGAAATGCCGTAAATGTTTGCTAAAGGCATGCGCGTATGCAGAGGTTTTTTTGTTTTGTTGTGGGGGGGGGGGGTAATCACCCCTAAATGTTTCTGTCCACCCCCATTTTTTTTTTTTTTTTTTTTTTTAAATATAACATTTTAAAAAGAGAGAGAGAGAGAAAAGAAGTTTCCGGAATTCCCGCTGAACTCTTGAAATGATAATTTCACATTTGGGAAATTGTGTAACATTTATCTTTGTGTTTTCTCCAAGTAATCTTATGCAGCGTGAGCTTTCGTGTATCATATTCTCGAATAAATAACTATCTCCATACACTTAATGTTTTGTTCAGCGGTGCCGTGCTAATTAATTTTGCTCGGGTGACAAATAACCAGGTGACTCTTTATTTGTATACAAATTTCTCATTCCTTTTTGTTTTAAATTCCCCTTCTAAATTACGTTTTTCTCTACTGCCTCACAGTTTTCCATCTACAACACTTGCGTAGGAACCGGGGAGGGGGGGGGGGGGGAGATATCGATCCCCAACTTGTATGGCAGAAAATCCCTTATTACTATATACACCTAGTTTAAAGTGACTAAGACATTTTTTCTTCGATTTCACCCAAAGCTCAACCGCTACGCTCGCATTTGAAGTTATTATGATTTTGTTTCTCCTATAAAGATCTTTTAAGTCTTTCA
>JAVYIG010017911.1:0-23649 GCA_035222895.1 Strongylocentrotus droebachiensis
TCCCCTTTGTTCAGCTCCGATCCCTTCTTGGCGGCCTAGCCCTTTCATGTTTGCGCGCTCTCCATCAGACATTCCCCTCTATTTCTCTCTCTCTCTTGCGCTGTCTCTTTCGTGAAGTTATCTCCTCCTCCTCCCCCCCCCCCCCCTTGAAAAGATAAGCGTGGGAAAACCTCTCTCTCGCTCTCTTCTCTGTCACATTCACTTGAGGTCATTCACTCGGCCATAAATGGCTTTGTTTTTGTTTACATTAGCTCAGAGGCGGCTTCACAAGTCATGAACGAACTGACTAGTATGTCTGGTTACTAAGCAACTATGCAGTCAATCAAAATGTTCAAATTCATTTGTGGCTTCATGTTTTCATATCGGGCAATAAAAAAAGCTCCAAATTATGATATTTAACAATCATTTTTAACATAAGTATGATATAGTGAGATCCTACTCAAACTCGTGAATTTCTCATTTTTAAAGAACAATTTCCAGCAAATTACAAATATGAACTGGCCATGTTTAATGACGCGGGCGTACAAACACGTCGACAGCTCTTCAGAGTTGTCTCGGAGTCGACGGGTGTATATGTCATTTTGAGACGGAGAATTTATTTTACTCGAATATAAAGTAAAAGACTTAAGAAATTTGAGTACTGCAATTTTTGTGAAAATAAGAAATGCAATATTGTTTTTAATATAAGAAAATAAAAAAGCTTTAAATACATGACTTGGTCTAGCTCGATAAAAATCCAAACTATGATCATATTCATTTTTTTTTCTTCGTAACATTGGATAACAAATATAAATATTGATAATTTAGATTATTTAGTGCAAGGGTAAATATGACAATGACTCGGAACATAATACAGGGATAACATAATCAAATTACTCTAAATACTTGTAAACGTTTTTTTTTTTTTTTTTTTTAGGGGGGCGGGGTCAAATTTTCCCTCGTGTCGCGCCACGCCTTTTTAATTTCTTGGCGAGAGGCCTGATTATGCATAGAATAAAAAAAAATCAACAAAAGGGCAAAGTAAAACAACAGGGAGGCAAAGTTACATATCTACATCTTCACTTGTAAGGTACTAGACTACCATGCATGCAATGTAAATCCTTATTTTTATTTCTATATTTATTTTGTAAAAACACTGAATTTTCTGCTGTGACTTTACATAAAACTCAAGAGCTGCCAAGCAGAACGTTTCTAACGTACTATTTATACGTTTTTTTAAGGGAAAATACGTATTTGTTTTGCTGTGCTAAAATTGTAAGTTCAGAGTATGGCTGTGCGAACGTGGCTACAGGTTGGCTGTGAGAACGAGCGTATGCATACTATGCATACACACAACACAGGGGATGTACACCACTCAAAGACGTGCGCATTACCCCAGGCCATGCATACACACATGCATCCGATCGTGATATCAAACCAGCATCCACAACACACGCAAATTACATATCAGTGCACTTGCACTACACACAGCGTCACTCACTAGTACAAGGAAATCCCGATGTCACTTCCAAAAATCCACCCCAAAAGCCAAAATTGCTGTCAAAAGTGCGGAATCGGAGCCATATTTCCAAAGCACGCGGTTGGCTTAGCCAAGTTTTAAAAAAACGGCTTCGCCCAAAAAAGCGCTTAAAATGAAGAAATCAGAGATTTTGTAACGAGTTTTTCGCTTATCGCAAGCGCCCTTCGAGGCCTTTCGAGTGTGGTGGTATCTTTACCAGTACCAGCGCTGTCGGGCTCAGATCACGTGACCGCATTTTAGGGGGCTATCCACATCTTGTGATTTGCGCGAATTGCTGATACACGCAATGCAGTACTGATTAATAGGTTGGGGAATACAGACACTATACTAAATATGATTTATATATTTGCAGTGTCGCACAAGAAGCTTTTACTCATATGCGGCTGTATGTAGAAAGACTTGAGGCGTTGCTGGTAAGGTTTATTATTTTAGCGCGCGACACATTTTTTAGACAAATTATTATCAATCAACACGGGAGGATTGCAGCTCTAGCTCTGCTTTCAAGACTGAAAATTCATCTATGAAAATCTACTATCTTGTATTTTAAACGCGATCTAGACGGGTGCAACTATTGTCAGGGAACACCAGATTAACGCGTTTTAGACGGGTCAGCTATTGTCAGGGGACGCCAGATTAGGAAGGATTAGAGAGGGGCTGGATAGCGGTGAGGTTGATTGACAGCGGTCCTAGCGGACGGGATGGCTTCTTTTCTGGCTGCCTGCTCTATTGTCCAACAGACAACAATAGACGCGAGCAAGGGACGCCAAGGGACCGCCAGCGTACAATACGCGTCCGGGAACGGGGATTAAGAGATAAGTAGGCGTCCCGAACCCGGACGAACGCGAGTGATAATAAAGTTGCCTTCCCTTAACAAACCTCGTTAAGAAGCACTGCGTTCTCTCCTCGTGGGTGGCTGGAAAGGTTAATGAAGTAATTTCCTATTGAATACAATCACATGTGGAGTCCATTTGTATTATTTCTCTTTTTCATTCACGTCTAAAAATAAGGGTAGAAACGTGCAGGTACTCACTCATTCCTATATACAGACCTGCCAACCATTAGGATTTAGTCGTATTTAGTACGATTTTTAGAAGCAAATACGACAGTACGATTTTTTTTAATATTTGTTATTATTGGTATTTTGTGTGTGTGTGCCATTTTCAATGGCAAAATGCCCATTCTGTTCTTTAAAGTATCTTTCAAGCATCTCACATCGGTAATTTGGGGATGTTCATTGGTTCATCGAACACACCAGTCGTGACGAAATCATGCATATTCAACCAACGATCCTTAAAAATGTATGTAGGAACTGTAAGAGGCATTGATCCGCGTAACAGTCCGTGTTCATTTTTAAGAATACAACTTTTGTTAGTAAAATAAAACTTTGGGGATTAAATAATACAGTTTTTGAACTCCAGAGGTTGGCAGGTCTGTATATATTTCGTTAAGATTTTCTTAACCTGTTGAATACAATTTGATTTTGTCAAAATAAGCATTTTATAGTTTGAAGCTTTGTTTTTACTTTATTAAGTGAATTTGGAGCATACATGTAGTTGCCTCAATATGGAAAAAATGAAACACTTGCTATTTTATTCATGTTACCGAAGAAACCGTCCGGTTTTGACTGGCGGTTAAACGGAATTGGAGATATCCGTGATGTTACAGCACTAGTCATAAGTAAATTGTTCAAATCTTATTTTCATTTGTAACTTAGGTCTATGTTCTTCCTCAATGTCTTTGACTTGATATGTTTTGATAATTATCTTTCTCTCTCTTCCTTTTTTTGTGCAGGGAGAACTGTAGCTCGCACCTCATGTGTAAGTATCTTTGCAGTGTGATCTCCTAACAAAAAATCACTGGTATAAATGTAGAACACACAAAATACGGAATCAAATATCATTAATCACAAAATATAAAACATTTTGAGAAGTGCCCTGAAGGAAAAGGCACTTCAGAGGAACGCAGAAATGAATGATATTTTTGTAAACAACAAAAAGGAGAGTCGTACTGGTAGTCACAATCGACTACCGGTAACAAATTGCCAATTTGAGATTTGGATAGCTAACAGTGATCCCATATTTCAAACATTCATAATTCTCTTAATATTATTGCTCTGATTTATTTCAAGTTTTTTCATTCTGTTCCTCTTATTTTTCTGCTTTCGTACAAATGAAGGTATTATAAGGGTTGGATTGCCCTTTAAAGGAAGGCTTTGATACTGCAGCTAGAAGGGATTAGACCACCCAGAGAGCCATTGAGGTCACTGTGACAGGTGGCTATCTCATTAACTCAGCTCTCATTTAACATAAGAAAAAGAGGATCATGGGGGACCAACAGGCACCGATTTGGGAATTTTTCTATATAGAGGGAGCAGGTAGCTACAAGTAGGACAGTGTGCCTTAAAATGATCATATGATATGAGTTAATGCCCTTCTGGCTTTCACACAATGATTTATTATTTTGCGTAAGAGGGAAGCCCGTTCCAGGCGAGCGAGTTGATTTTCATGGTGCTACGCTTCGCCAGATAGGTCAAAATATGGATAAAATGCGGGAGCTCCTCATTTAGCTCTGTCAAGGAGATGCGATCGCAGAAGTGGGTCAATGAATTCGTTTTCTCTAGGGGGTATTGAAAGAGAGAAAGAGATTGGGTTGGCAAGAAAGCAAGCGGGAGAGAGAAAGAGACACAGAGGGTGATGAATAATAGAGAGAGGAGGTGAAATAAAGACAAATGTTGAACTGTAAGAAAGAAAAGAATTCGGGAGAGGAAAGTTAACCGGTAGATAGAATAACTCAGTGTAGAAACTATGATTTCAGTGGAGAGAGAGAGAGAGAGAAAGAGAATCTAGAGGGAGGGTGAGTGAGAGAGAGAGAGACGGTGTGAGAGGAAGAGGTAAAGAGAGAGGTATTGAGATGAGGAGAGTGGGCGGGATGAGCCGTAGGAAAAAAAAAAATAAAATAAAGCATGAGGTTGATATTTCATGCACAACAACGCAAACAGCCTCTCCCTCCGTCCATACAAACAGCATATGCTCCAGTTTGGAGGTATTATATTTATGCTATGACATCAGTCAATTGCCCTCGTAGGTTGTTGTTTAGGAGATTCTCAGCTGTCTTGGCATAGGTAGGCTCGTGTACATATCCCCAATTTTTTTTCATGCTCTGTTTTTTACGATGCTTGGCAAGCATTTGCAAGTGGTGGAATCATTAGCGCAACCATATGGCGGTCTGTTTTTATGAAACATGTACACCAAAGTCATCAACAATCTGCTACATACTGGTTAAAATTGAAGTGCATTGATGTTGTTACGCAATGTAGGCCATTCTTTTCTATTGAATTCAATTCAATTTGGGTATTTCAAATCCAGCAAATACATGACAAATACATAGGTAAATACATGAAATATTAATACAAGTTTACAAAAATATATACAGTACTAATTTTACAGAAATTTATAATGGGAGTTAGGGTGGCCGTAAAAAAAAAAATTGGGGTTTTGATTCAGGGGAAGTTGGGGTGTGATGTGCAGGATAAGAAGCACTGTAATACTATAAAGGCATCGTTTAACAATGTTAAATCTGAGATGCATGGCCCTACGTGCTATCAGTGTCTGTGATATGGTGTTATTTTGAAGCCCTAAAAAAAATATGCTTCAAAATGATCAAGAAGTGCCTCAAAAAAGTAAAAACCTTTGAGTGACCGGTTTTACCATACTCGTTTTCTCCAAAAGACTGTAGTGTTATGAAAACCGCAAAATTTAATTTCGATTTTCAATCATAAATATCTTCATAATCAGACAGGTGATCAGCTTATAAAAGTCATGGGGTTCCTAACTGACCTAAAGGTTTATAATTATCATTGCAGCATGAGCTAAATAAAGGACTTTTTTGTTGTTGGCCTAATACTATAAGAGAGCAAACAGCAACATGTTCGTTAGCTTATCTTAGTCCCTGAGGTATAGTGTGTATACTGATAATGACCCTTCGCACCATGACAATAAGTGGTAACGGCTCCAGATGTCCACTTGGTCAAGGAAGGCTAATTAACCGACTGATTTTAATGCATAATTACCCTAGCTTTGCCAGCTAGAGCAAGTTTCACCTCTAATTTCTATCTACTTTCCTCAGTCCCTCGAGGACTTTACACATGGTGTACCGTAAACCTCTTCCGTGATTAGAGCAAGTTTGTATCAAAATAGTAGTAGTCGGCCAGCCCAGCCTCTAATTTGACATTGTAAACATTATGCTTTGTTTTCTTGAGTGAAGCCTAAACCCAGCTCAAGGCATATAGGGACTTGTCTAGAGCATAGATTATTCAGAGCCTATAATTCAACCGACACTTTTTGCCTGCAAACCGAACAAATATAGCTCTGTCTCGGGGACTTGGTGTATCATAAAATTAACCTCATCGTTTGTTGTATCACTTTTCTGAGTATTTGCCTACTGGCTAAATTCTTCCCATTCTATTTTCAAGTTCTCTCCCATCAAGTAATTCAGTACCCTAATTTTCCAATTTCCACCTTTTGCAAAATTGTAAACGGTTTACCTTTAAGGTCGTTTGATGTTATGACTCTGTATAGCCTACATGTATACATTCTGGAAAAAGCACCTGGTGCACCTGTACAAATACAATTTTGCCTTCATATGTTTTCAGATTGACTTTGTTTCATCTGTACACAATCATTGTTTAACAATTATGTAGCATTCTGTTACATCTGGCTGCGACATGACATAGTTTTCACATCCTATTTTTGTAAAGCCTAATATAATGTTTCCATAGTGAATATCAAGTTGAAATATAATTTTATAAGATTTCCCAAAAGATGGGGAGAATATCATCATTCCACCAAATTTTTCTAAATGATGAAGTCTTACTCTTTTATAGGATTTAAACTTTATAGCAACTAACAGGTCAATCTCATGGGGAAAGATGACGGCTTGTCTGAGACTTTCAAGATACAGCAACAATAACAATCATCTAGTAATTGAATACTGGCAATGCACATACACAATGGGGCAGAGGACGGATGTGTTTTATGAGTTATCAAAGGGAACCTCCCACAGAAATTGAATGACCAGGCCCCAAAATAGAGTGTGGACTGTTGTGGGAGGGGAAGGGGGAGGATGGGGCAGGAGACGGATGTGTCCAACAATTAGGAGACAGGAAACTCCCCCCCAAAAAAAATGATTGAACTTAAAGAGAAAGTTGAGTTCTGGGAAGAGGTGAAAAATATTTTGTGAGCATTACTCATTCTTATTATGCAAGTGTGGAAGAACATCAGATAAGACATGTTCCCTGAAAAGCATGGCTCTTCAAATGCTTTCATATTCTAAATATGCATGTAACATCGTAAAAATCGGGGGGGGGGGGCGGCTTTTTACGCCACGTGTTCGTGTAGTCCCATATACATCTTTCTGTGTACAGTGTTTGTAACTTTACCAAGACTTGGCCAAATTTCTTATCATTTTGATGATTCCAGAACCTTGCAATGCACACAAATTCTTATATGCTAGATGATCAACCTTTTCTGGTCGGTTCCACACCGTTTCTTTCACAATGCAATCGCATGACCAGAACTCAACTTCATCTTTAAGGGGGGGGGGGGGGATGGGCAGATGTTGATTTGTTTCATAACTTTGTTCTCTTTTTCTCTTTTTTTTTGTGGAGAATCATTTGCATATATTATACAGTTTAGACTGCTTTGGCTCCAAGAAAAGCTTCTCAAAGCTGGAATCATGCTTCCCAGTTTGAATAACTAACAGGAGTATAGCCAAAAACAGAATGTCTGTAAGAGGGAGAGAAAAATTGCTTGCAACACCTTCTTTGCCAAGTTCAAAGATATTTGCATTAATTTGCATACAATATGCATGAATGAATATAAAAGGCAGTCTTGATAATCTGCCATTGCTACATGATAGCATCGTCATAGTTTTGGTACAGCACTCATTTTGAGATTATTAGCAACTGATCATAGAGGGTCCTATATGTTTTGATGCGGTAATGCCATGATTTGACATTGTTTCGATGCATTTTCATTCTATTGCAAGCTGGGTAATGTGAGTAATCAGCGATTTGTATCATCAGGGAAAAGCTCTTTATGAATCCAATCATCATCGATATTAAAATGTAATTTCATGTGTGAACATTTAGTTCTCTTTCTTCACAGGAAGTCTTTAATTAATTATTGAGATATCCTCATTTTGGGGGAAGTACAGATGTTTTATGACATCGTTAAATGGAATCCTAAATATTTTGATGTTTCTTTTTATATCTTTCAGGGAACAGAAGGCTTCAAGAATGCCAAGAAAGGGACTGCCATTGCCGCTCAGACAGCCGCTATTGCAGCTGCTACAGTAAGTACAACAACATCTGCCTGTCTTTGTAAATTGAAAGTTGAGTCCCGGTAGAGATGACAATATAATTTCTGGCTTTCTCATTCTATGTTTACTAGTTTTAGAAGAATATTACACAAGGTATGTTCCCAGATGAGGATGCTATTCTACACAAAGAATAACAAGAAATAGCGTAGAAAGTTTGGACCAAACTTTCACGCACATGCATGTGTGTAGTCCCATAAATGTAGGCTGCATCTTTTCATATCGTCCTTGTTTTCACGAAGTGACGGTAGTGAGGAAAATCGTAACGCAAAGTGAATGCAATTTTTTTTCACTACCGTCACTTCGTGAAAACAGTGACGATATTATGTAGGCATTTTACCAGAACTCAACTTTATCTTTAACTCAACAAATCTTCAAAACATGAAGGTTCTGTAAGTTCTTCTAATTGTAATCAAAGTACATGTAGATGAGACCCATTCCATAAGCCCCAGTTTTTATAACAGTGCTAATTTTGATCAGGCTAAAATTAGCCTTCATAACATGACTAATCAGATGGGACTAAATGATCTGAAAGCCCAATGGAAGTTCTTTTTAAAGGAAAACAACTCTTGTTACACTCCTGTGATGTTTTATCGGCCCAAGAACTGAAAAGAAAATTGAGAACTATTTTGAGAAACCTAATTTTTGTTTCAGACCTTACGAGTAACCAAAATTGCCTGGAACCTATTGAACACCAATCTCTAGTTAACCCTGCATTTGAGTTTCCCCATGTGAAGCACTTATTAAATTAAAATAGAATCAGACAGATTTTAAGTAACCAAGTATGGGAAAGATTGAAACTGACCTCTTGGGCAAAATTGTCTCATATAATTGATGGTTTGAGGAAAGTTATCACATGACCAATTACCATTCGAGTCATAACCAATATCTGTAATATCTCATCATCATTATCCTTTGATTTTTTTCTCCTGCTAATTGGCAACCCGTCTCGTGCATGCATGCAAGTCATCAAAGCCGCATACTTTCCCCTCCATCCCTAAGATTCTCCCTCCCTTTTTTGAGGATTTGCGCCATTTGTCACAGATGATGCCTATTTTTGAAAGCAAGCAAGCATGAGTCACAGTGTGCAATCGGTCTTTTTCATCTTCGGGAAAAGAGAAGTGCGCTCTGATGAATGTTTTGGTCCCTGTCCAAATCGGCCATCTTGTATACAGATTTAGGGGACCTTGGCCGACAGACTGAGAGCATTCTCACGTTTTAAACCATCTCTACCTTACTGTATTCAAAAGCCGTACATGTACAGTAATGGTTAGATTCGCAAGTGATGGGAAAAGACTTGATCTTGGTTGTTTGCATGTAGAAAAATATCCTATAGCTGTCACATTGAAATCCGTTGTGCAAAAGTTAAATAGGGCAATTATTTGTGTGGATCATCACAACTACAGATCTGAATTATTGTTCACTTCTCATTTCGCCCAAGAAGAAATAAAGTATGCTGTTGTTATCTTCCTATTTACCAACTTAAGTATAAAAAAAATGGTAGTAAGATGAACAGATATTATTACTCTTAAAGTAGGCCTACTATTTCATGGTTTAATATTAGGTAGGGATCATTTGCAATCATCAAGCCTGCAAATCGTCTTTATGTTGTATCCAGATTCTAAGACGCAGTTAATAATGAAAAGAAGACTAAGCCTGATATTGCGAACGATTCACTGCATTGGGATTATTACCTATTCTGCATTGTTTATAAACCCTTAACGCTGCAGCTAACTTGCCTGCAAACCCGCTTCACCATCTCATACTCTCATCCCAAATGGCAGAGGTCACATGATCGCCCACTCATTTTTTTTCTCGCCCGCCCCCGCCCAAATCGGGTATCGTTTCTCTCCTGTACCGCTCCAACCTCCTTTTTTTCTTCCCTCCTCCCTCCCTTCGCTGTTGCCAAATTTGACTATGACTCATAGATATGGATACCGGTACCATGCTATTCACTAAATTAGTCCACCGTGTTATTAATAATCCATGCTAAATTGTCTTTTGGGCCAAGGCCGCTTTAGGTATTCAGGTCTAGTTTAGTATCGCTTCACTGCTGCAAAGACATAAACATTGACAGAAAATCTCTTTGTTAGGGATTTTTCTTCTTCTGCTATATCGGTAGATAATAACAATGACTGGCACATGCTTTTTTCCTGTTTACTTTAGGGCAGATTGGGATAAAGCATTAAAGGGTGTACTCAAATTAAGTATAAGGGGGTGGGGTTGGTACTACACTTTGATGGGCTAGATACAATATATTAAGCAATGCAGTTTCATGGAATCCTGATTGATATTTCTTGTTGTATTATTATTATTATGTAAATTCCTCTTAATTAAGAGGAGAAGGGTAAAAGTGGGTGGGATAGAAACAGATGGTGATATCAGAAACATTTCGAAAGAATATATATCCCTATTTTGAAGAAAGGCTATCAATGAAAGTGGAGTGAAGAATTGGGAGATTTTAATGATCAATTACCATGCATAAGATTTGCGGAATGCATCAATTATTCCACAGATGTGGCAATAGGGCAAACTAGCTTGCATACTGATAAGCAGCAACTCAATTAGAGATTAAATTTGCAGAAGTGCCCACATAATTTATTTGTATCTGCCACACCTGCCCCCAGGGGCATTGCAGGTTGACTGTATCGTAGAAGCGAAGGACTTGTTTTTAACTTTTGAAGAAAATCATATTTCTCCCCATTTCAAGTAGAATCTGATGTGCATGATGAAATTCAGATTAATTGGGTATTTTTTAATAAGTTTGGGCTTGTTCAATTGCTTAGCCTAAAACAAGTTTGATTTTTGTACCCAATGACATGATAATGATCATAACATCTTGTTCATTCATTAATTCATTCATTCTAACTTTTCTTATTTAGCATTTAACAAATTGCTTTCAAATATTTGTGACAGGTAATCATCGCATTGTTTTAATTAATATTCAACCAGCGTTGTTATATATCTAAAAACGGGTTTCCGTTTCTCTCCTGGGTATGGAGTAGCAGTACAAATTAAATGCTGAATGAAATTGACATTGGCTTGGCTAGTGTCAATTCGATAGTTGTTAGTTTTTTACCATGACAATATTACGTCCTCCTATTTGAGAGAGTTTGTTATCATCTCATTGTTGTTCTATTTTAATTAACGCCATCATCGAGACTCTGGGGAAATACAAAACAGTAACACTTTATAAATGAACTTAATGAAGTATCAGGTCATACTAAATGTGCTCTCCAGCCTATATATCCATATCCAATCATTCTCATAGTTTATACCACATCCGTATTCTTCTTCCCCGCACTTTCATCATTTTCTAAATTTGGTCTAACCCGTCACCTCATGGTCCGGTTGTGGGTGGCGAATTTTCTGAAGGAACATTTTTAACTCAAGGGAAATTCTTGGCAAAGACTATAAAGTGTAAATCCTGTTGGCAGGTTAAAAGAATCTATTTTAGAAAGTCCTGATTGTCTCATGACAGTCGTTGGATGATACTTCATCGTTAATGGTTCTGATAAATACTGGTGTTTTTATAAAAAGTGGTTCTTGTTTCTTTCAACAGTGGTAAACTGTTGCCAGTAGTGCTATATTTGTCTTGCTATTTTGCAATGCATAGTATGCTATGAGAGTAATGAACATTTAGTCATTTCAGTTTTACAATTCATATAGATGTTGTAGTTTCTATTTGTACATTACGTAAGGTTTTGTTCTTCTTTTTTTTTGTCGTCTGTGACTCTGAATTCATTCAATAATTATGATAATCATTGTAACTTTTCTTATTTTTTTCTACTCATTCTATCCCTTCTCTCTTTCTCCTTCTTTCTCTTTTTTTCTTCTTCCTCTCTTTCTCTTCTTCCTCTCTTTCTCTCTCTCTCTCTCTCTCTCTCTCTACTTCTCTCTCTCTCTCTCTCTCTCTCTCTCTCTCTCTCTCTCTCTCTCTCATTGTATCCCCTGCAGAAAGCTGTGGATAAAGGGATGAATGCTGTTCGAGTCGTCATCAAAGGAATTGGACCAGGCCGCCAGGTATGCATTACACAATTTTAGCTAGATATTAACCATAGAAATGTAAATAGTTCATTATTAAACCCCTTTAAGACAAAACATTAGGGTTCTTGGCCAGCACCTTTGATCCAGAGTTCTCAAAATATACCAGATATATTAATGCTTGAAAAGGAGGATAAAATAAACAAATACAAAATTCTGCTCAGCTTGAGCCTATTTCTGCTGTCATGTCTTAACATCTTTATCGCTTCGTGCAAGGAACTTAAAAGTACTCCTCTAATTTTGTTGAGTTATTATTAGTGTTATTATGATTTTTTTTCTTCTTCTGACTTGCCTTCAGCAAATTATGCTTTGATAACAGTATACAATTTATCTTGAACCTAGCAGTTAGAGGTCAAGAAATTACCTGTGTTGTCTTGAATTGGCCATCTTCTTTAGACTAGCCTCTCACCTATTTGGGAAATTAAATCCTAATTTTGACCTATTTTCACAAAAGAGGGGGCATGTTTTCCTCCTGGCTATGTACTTTATATTTAAATGCATGTACAGTTGGACATATACTTGGGGCATCACAATCATTTAAAGATGAAGTTGAGTTCTGGTCATGCGATTGCATTGTGAAAGAAACGGTGTGGAATCTAACAGAAAAGGATTTAAGATATAAGAATTTGTGTGTATTGCAAGGTTCTGGAATCATCAAAATGATAAGAAATTTGGCCAAGTCTTGGTAAAGTTACAAACACTGTACACAGAAAGATGTATATGGGACTACACGAACATGTGGCGTAAAAATCCTACCCTCCGAGTTTTACGATGTTACATGACATATTTAGAATATGAAGGCATTTGAAGAGCCATGCTTTTCAGGGAACATGTCTTATCTGATGTTCTTCCACACTTGCATATTAAGAATGATAACGCTCACAAATTATGTTTCACCTCTTCCCAGAACTCAATCTTCTCTTTAAATCTAGTCTTCATGTATAACTTCTAATGTGTTTGCCAACACAATGTGCCATGAATGTTCAAAAAACACAATATCATGGTACCTGCTTTTTTGTACATAAAGAACATGGGGTTTAGTGAGTGTGGGATGAATGCTAATATCATCACTCCATACATGCATACATATAATTAACATAAAGCATCCACACACGTCCCATATGTTCATATTCATGCTGGAGTCTGTAAATTGTAGGCTATTTATAAAGTCAGCTCATATTTTAGTGTGATTGTTGTTTTACATGTATTTGTGTACTCAGCCCGATTATTTACTCTGAGGGGTTGTATTTTATGTATTATGAATATAAATGATAGCTTCGATCCTTTTGATATACGCGCTCGTTGCCAAAATTGAACGATTACCTTTAATTGATGTACATAAAGTGACTTTGCATGAATACGGCTTGTAATCCATCATCGACATTTCACAATGCGTCCTGCGCTTACGGAGCTTGGATGAAATCCAAACCCCTGGCAAATATGTTGCCAGTTTGAGCGAGCGTTGGGAGCTCCGTTTGGCTAATGATCTCCCTTTGATGCGCATGTTGTTAATCCAAATGAAAACTGAAACTGATGCGAAAGAAGAACAGGAACAAGACTCTCTACATGTGATGCACTTGAAACTGTGCATCCTGTTTAGCGTTGTGCCGACGTTGTAGGGGTCTTTCCATGTTTAATTTCTCTCCGCACATATGAATGTCCTAATTGTGACAACAAGGATCTCTCGCCCTCGAGCAAGATTGTGCAATTCACTCTTGCCACCTGTACGTTAACCTAAACGTTACAGAGAGTTCAAAGAACCGGATTGTTTTTAGCCGATGACTGATGTTTTATTATGGGGTTGTTCCGTGGCGGAAAGCAAATAGGATTTGCTGATCCTGTTTCTTCTTGAGAGACAGTTCTAAGTGTGCGGTCAGATAAAGAGATGTTGCATATACTTCCGTGAAGCTGATTATTCAAGTTCATTGGCATGGCTTGCTTTAAGTGGGAATTTAGCATCGTTGTTTGTTATTTTCTCACATTTTCTATCGCTATCTTTTGCTCCCACTAATTGATTTAGGCTGAGAGGTGTTATATATTTAGAACAGTACCATTGGGAATTTTAGGGTAATATTAATAGAATATATGATATTTTTTTAAAAGAATTATTTTAGGAAATGGAAGATATAGATAGAATGATTGAATAGATGTGTGTGGGTTTATTCCTTATAGTGGTCTGAATATCATGGGGAATATATATATTTATATCCTCTTTACAGCGAGTGGGAAAGTTGATCGCCGAGGGAGATGAGTCGATGACTGGTGTATAAATACGTTGCCTAGGTCTTGCTACCAGCCATTCTCCTCCTAAACTTCATCCATGTTGTTTCTCTTTCTCTAATCCTGCGTTTATTCACTCTCTAGACCTCTATCAAAGGATTACAGATGGGTGGACTCGATATCGTTTCCATTACTGACAATACGCCTGTCCCGCACAATGGCTGTCGACCACGCAAGGCAAGAAGATTATGATTTGGGAGTCGACCGAAACTCTTCACGACCTACAGGTAAAGCTAATGTCCTAGTTGTTTGTATTGTTTAACTGAGAAAACGCTCGAGGGGGCTTTAAGTCTGTGTAAAATGATAGGAGTGAACGCCTTTCTGATCCCAATAAGACACGAGAGAAAAAGAAACAGATTGTTTTGTTGCAGATTTTGTGAAAATACAGTGCCTTTTATAAAATATATGACTTCTTGAGACAGGGGCGTTAAACACATTATAAGGATTTGCCAGGCTTTTTATTATACATGACATCTCAATAAGTTACTGATTAAAGATTATCTTGGCGATGCTTGCATCTCTGACACTTGTATTTATGAACTCTTGTTGGGAATAGAGAGAGGGAAGGGAGATGGAGTGGGAGAGAGAGAGATGGGGAGAGATTCATTTTAAACTTCTGCTGACCTTTAAGAACAAGGCATCAAGATAAGATGTTATTGACCCTTTGTTAGCTAGGTAGGGCAGACAAGAAAACAAGTCTTGATGGATGTTTATATCTATCTAAAAAAAGAGAGAAGTGGCGAGCGGCAGATTAGTTGAAATCGGAACCTTAATGGGTGTGATCATTATGTGTTTATTTCTCTTTCTTTGAGTGATGTGCCGACTATTATAGTTCCCACGTAGGTCTTATAAGTCTTTGAATAATGAATTATTTCGAGGGTAGGGGGTAACAGCCTTTAATACTGTGTAATTGTCTGACAGTCTGCTATACAATATCATCAGGAGTTATTTTTGCCGTTATTGCTATTCTTTTTAAAGCAATTTATTCTGAAAAAAGATAGTGATGAGCTTTTGGTTTTTTGTTTGCACCTTTATATTTCGAATGAATTTGTCAGCGATCGTACATATGGCAATATTTTCTCTTGGATTTGTAGCTGAAATCATGTAGGGTAAGGTATATGATTGGGTTGTTGTAGGTTAGGATTACCGGTAGGTATAGTTAGCATATAGTTTTGGCCCCACGGTTCAATTTCAGATTTAAAAAAGTGAAAAATGACCCAAGAAATATTTTCACCAGCTTTAATGTCGTACAGCACACTAATTGCATGGACGGTCTTGTAAAAAATGAAAAATAAATATTTGCAATGAATGAAGTTAATTTAAAGGTAATACAAAGGTAATACAATATTCAGCGATCGTTGAATTCAAGTCTAAAGTTATGAAAATAACAAAATAAACTCCTTGTTGTATAGCTCCCTCTCAAGGTCAAGATATCAATTAAGCTATAAAAAACAATGTTTCTCGACTAATTAGCTATTCTCGTTTGGAAATTATGTATCACAACTACATATTCTGAGATTTTCATGGTCCCAGCTACCATTTGTACGGCTGTAGGCGCTTTTAGAAATTCATTAAAATTTACCGTGAGCACCGGTAAATTTTTATATTCAATTTATCTCGAAAGCAGAAGTGTTTTAGGGGCTTAATTTTCTAGTGCCTATAATACATCCAAAGGGGCATCCAAATATATCAAAATTGTATAGAATGACTATCCACCCAATTTTCAAAATTTCCCAAAACTTTGTATTACCTTTAACCAAATTAGCAGTTATTGGAATTGTACATGTACTAGTTTGTAAAAGGAAGTAAAAGGAAGTAAAAGGAGGTTAGTTTTCATGTATGTTCACTTGTTTGTGGCATATTTGAAATAACTCATTAAAAATGAACCTTCTCTTCCCTTCTTTGACTGCACAGGTTTTATTGTCTACTGGGGGCCTTTAACAATAATGAGCCCCAGAGCACCGCACCAATCGCTTTGTGACGAGTGATCGACGCTGGGCATGATGTGAGAAACAGATGCCTTGCAGATGGGGCGCATCAGACTGGTGCTCTGTTCTTGCAGTCCTGCCTCATTAAGATTACCATGCATGCTACTGTGGGGGGTTATGATGAAGAGTGGTAGAGACTGGTGTCTCATCGTGTTGAATCATTTGTAAGCAAGGTCTTCTGAATCCAGTGTGATATCTTCCATGATTTTTTTAAATATTTTTTTTATCACCGCATTGAGATGAAGAAACAAAATTGCCTAGACCTCAAAATGATGAGTGTCTTCGGAGATTCAATACCTCAGACACTATCAGTTTGAAACAAAAAGGGCCGGTCATTTTCAGAACCTCAGGCTGTCATTGCACATATGAATAGCTTAGTCATGGGTTTTATAGTCGTGTCCCCATACTTTAGTGAGGTAGGGCTTTGATAGAAACAAATTTGTAGTCAGAGGAATAATACAACCAAATATTAGTTATTACATTAGATATAAAACTAGATTTTTCTTCATAAAAATCAACATGTATTATTCTATCAGCATGAATTACTAAAAGATTTTACAACAAATATTGTAATTTTTTTATGAAAAAGTATTAAAAAGAGGGAAATTTCCCAGAAATTTTTCTTAACATCAACATGGAATTACTCTTCTATTTTCAACACAGATCAGAGCAGGCCTTGCTTGACACAGTCTAAAAAATTGCCCCTTGTATATATATGATAATAACAAATGATGTACATCAGAGAATAATAAATCAAATATTGTATTTCTGTTTGATGGCGCCTCTTATTTTTTCAGTCAGAGTTGCAAGGTATCAATTCTTTGTCTAAGATGCAATCATAGTGAAGCACACATTTTAGGAATTACTCAAAAACATCTTTACTTCCTGGACAAGATGGCTGCTTGAAGATGGGCATACTGCGGCAGCCTGTTGATGGGGTTCAAAGGTTAGGCCCTCTGGTGTTGGAAGCAGATGGATTCTATTTATTTCCTGGTACCAGGACCACCATCTTGCGCATTTCGTGGAACAGGCTTGAATCGTGCATCCCCAACATAGTCGTCGACAGATATTTCTTTTATCAGCCAAGCCACCCAGAAAGGGGAGCGTCCGATGGCTCCCGAGACGGCTGTTTCATCCGTCGGCTGGCATCTGTTCTTTTCCACCAGCCCCGCCCCCCTCACCCCCACTTTCGAAGAGTGGGGAGGAGGTGGTGTGTAGGCTGATGCGCCTGATGGCAAAACGGGTGAAATAAAGATGAATGATGACTTCTCGCCTGTTCTGCTCTAGAGTACTTGGGGTTGTAAATCAACGTCTCTCTCTCTCACAAAGGAGCGAATATCTCAGAGATGAGAAGTTAGACGAGCGTGTAGCATCGAGATTGATAGGAATAGAAAAAATAAATCACAAACTAGGTGAAGAGTAACCCCATTCAGATGTCATTGTTGCGCAAGAGATCATGGGCCCCGTTGCATTATACTTACCGTTGATGGTAACTTTGCCATCAATATCAACTACCATGGTAACAGGGCTCAACAGCCAATCAAACCAAGGTTTCCATGGACATTACCATGATTAGCAAAATTACCATCATTGGTAAGTTTTATGTGATGGAGCCTAGATACAACACTGTAACTATATCTCTGCAGCTGTGATATTCAAATTTGGTTATAAATGCTAGATAGGATGGCACAAAATTACAATTTACGCCAGCATTTTAATGACAACTGATAACTATGGTGTCATGTAAAGGGACTACCCGGTATGATTTGTTTGCATCTATATTTAAAAAAAAATTATCATTTCATCTATGATATGGACAGAATTGCATACGGTATGTAGGATTGGAGTTTCAATTCATTTATTCAGCTTCCTTTCGATAACTTACAAAGTAAGTAGTGATGACTTCTAGCTAGCCTTTTGGCTATTAAAAGCAGACAATTGGTGAAAAAGAGTCATAATGCTATATGACATTTTGTTGCTATTTATGTACTTCTGTTCTTCTTCAAATCAAATTACACTTTTGACCAAGTCTCTACTCTGATTTTCTCATCTTCTTCATTACAGCTTATTTTCATGTGTTGGTCATGTGGTAGGGGATTAGGGAAGATTTAAGTAAATCTCAAGCAAGAAGAAAACGTCCATGTGTCAAGCATTTGTGGCAGTTTCGGTTTATTTGGGATTAAGGGATTAGATTAAGTGAGATTAGTCGGTGTTGAGTAATATCTCTGAACATGGCATCGGATGTCGCTAGGCTGTGGGATTTGGACATAGGGTGAACAAACTTTCCCGTCCCCTACCCCAACCCCAACCCCACCCCGACTCATGAAAACAATCTGGAAATACACCCCAATGCCAATACATTGTTTCTACCCTACCATATGGTGCCACTTCAGTTTCATTTCACTCGAGCAAATGTAATATCTGTCCAATTAAGACCGAGAATATTTGTTCTGAATAGGAACTCGTGCAGTAGCACATCGCCCCCAACTCTGTACCTGTCAATTCTCATATCTTATCTACATGTTATTAGAAGTTGGCGTATACACTCTCCCTCGGCGGGCGAAGTGATACGGGGGAGATTATGAAAAGTGATATTCTCGGCATTGACGTCACGCTATCTCTCGTTAGGTGTCCTGCACTGTCTTGATAACAAGGCGTGTGGGAAGACGAACGAGAGTGTTGTAATCACGGATGGGTTTCGATGTCGAGGAGGGGGGGGGGGGGGGGGGGAAGGAGAAATCTTTAAAGATGGATAGTTTTAGATGAAAAAGCTGAAACGAATTCTGGGTCATGATGGGGGCGGCTCATTGCCCAGGGTTGGTACAGGGTGTTGTGACATCTTAACAATTGAGGTGTCGCCCACTCGGTGTGTGGGGGGAAAAGTAGGTTGGGGGCCTGGGAAAAGTGGGAACACCTCATCTGTTATTGTCTTGGGCTGGATTTTCTCTCTTTATTTTCTCCATTCTGCTTTTTCCCTTCTCTCTTTTTTGTAGTGATTGTGATTTACGACTGGATTCAACTTGCTCTCAACCCAATGAATTGTTAATAGCCCTGTAAACTTACACAAGGGGTCAGTAATGGGTTTGTTTTGTACACGGTTGATGATAGCGCGGTGAGGTGTGGCTAGTAGGAACAATCAACCTATTAGAGAAAATGGCTAGCTTGGGAATAGAGAAGCTAAGAATGAGTGCAACCATCCCTTCTTTCCCCCTCCCGGTGAAAAATTTCAAGTCTGAAGAAAACCTGTTTTAATCATTTTTTTATTTTAATTAGGATTCAAGGGTTGACCAAAGGTACTGATGCTTCATTTTCAGCCAATTTTGTGTGGTTTTTATTCAAGACTACTCTAAAGCCCCCCCCCCCCCCCTCTCTCTCTCTCCCCCACAAAAAAGGGGAAAATCCAATCTCATTTATCATTTCGTGATGGTACAGCAAGATTCTCTGCTTTCTTTAGCTTTAACTATTGCATAAAATGATCAGGTGGCAGCCTGGAAAATCAAATGCTGAGAAGAATCTTGCCAAACAAGCATTCATCCGAATGTAGAATCTACCTCCAAGGAATCAAAAAAGGGGATTGTCTTGGACTTCCAAGCTTGTTCAGATAGGACAGAGTAAACCGCCACCAAAAAATAATCACTGTTTATTCTTATATTAAAAATGAATAGCAACTGCAGGCAACGAAGGTCCTACACTCCTACACGTATTCACTGAGCTCTGTGTTATATGATAGGAAATAGGAAGCGTATCAGAACAAGGCTGTAGATGAAGGATGTGGTGTGACATTATCTTGGACTTGGTGTTTAGGGATGACGATGATTGTCATCCAAATTAATTGGGAGGTCATCTTCTTGGACTTGGACTAGACATGGGGTGGTCAACTCTACAGGTCTTAGTCTGCGGATCGGTACCATCGTCTTGAAAAAATAAGGATATAAGGGGTCTGTCACTTTGAACTTTTTGGACTAGAGATGAGGTGGATAACTTACAGGTCTTAGCGTGCTGATCAGGGGGACTGTCCTGTGAGACCATCACATTTGACCTGGACTGCTGATGCTGGGGCACCATCATCTCACTCGGCCTTGGATAGAGAAGAGAGGCTACTTGCGGACCTTTCTGTGGCTGTCGTGTTAAGTGTGATTCTATGAAGACACTTCACACACAACCACAGGAAGTTTTGCACGGTAGCCATGACAACAACGCATCCGGATTTCCTGGTTACACCCTACTTGAGGAGTCCCATCACTGTGAAAACACAAGAAAATCAATTATCTCTCCACCAGCTTGCTTTCTACTGAATAGATTACATGCACTTTAAAGCTTATTTATTTAATTTGATACATTTACAGAATTCAGGACAGAGTTTTCTAGACCTAAATCGATCACACCTTATTCTTGAAATTAGCAACAATTATATTTTCTTTTCATGCTACATTGTAATAAAATGCAATGTCTCTGAAAACGAAATACTTGTATAATAATGTTGTCAAAAAGTAGAAAAACATACTAAATTTGATTGAAAAACAACGAATTAGACCTCTCAACATGTTGCAAATTTAGAAGGATTTTAAAGGTAAAGACCAGTAATGGTCATGCGATTGCATTATGAAAGAAACGTTGCGGAATCGATCAGAAAAGGTTGATCATCTAGCATCTAGCATCTGCAAGGTTCTGGAATCATCAAAATGATAAGAAATTTGGCCCATTCTTCGTAAAGTTACAAGCACTACCGTATACACAGAAAGATGTATATGGGACTACCCTATATCTCTCACACGACCATGAGAGAAACAAATTTACCAAATATATGAATTAGTAGGCGGTTTCCCGGCAAATTTTTTATCATCATGTATTAGTCAAAACATATTCTTTTACATGATTGGTAATGAGAGCTTCCATTTCATTTTTTGAAATTGGGGCGTTTCCAATACTGGTCTTTACCTTTAAAGCTTATTTTTAACATACATGGAATCAAACCCAATGTGGTAATACAGGGAAACTTGACACATTATTGTGCATACATCTTTGCTCTTTTCTTTTCATTCATCTGGTATATATATATTTTGTTTTGTTTGGGGGCTCGGAATCTAAATTTACTGAGCCAAACCTCAAAATGTGGAATGCTTGTCCTGAAAGGATTAAAAGGAATAGTCCATATTAAATTAAATAAATCAATAACGGTTATCTTGATATCTAGTAATGATAAAAAGGAATTGGAACATTTTTTTGCAATGTTTTTTCAAGACTTCGGATAGATAGTATTTGCCAAACAAATATCATTTTTTTAAATGTATGTATACAGTCAAACCTGTCTATAGCAACGCCAACCGCCCAAGGGAAACACAAAAAGTGGTCTTGTAGACAGGTTCCTTTGGTACATGTTTCAATGAGAAACCGTTTTCAAGGGAAACAGCAAATGTGGTCTTTGTAAAGAGGTGGTCTTTGTAGACAGGTGGTCACTAAGGCAGGTTTGACTGTATAAAATCTTCTGAGAGCCAGAAGGGTGTTAACTCTTAAACTTTATCACAAAGTTAACACCTTTTCGGCTCTTCACACACAACCACAGGATGTTTTGCACAGTAGCCATGACAACGCATCCGGATTTCCTGGTTACGCCCTACTCGAGAAGTCCCATCACTCTGATATTAAGATGGTTTTGGTAGAAGCAGAAAAGAAAGAGAAAAAAGTCGGTGAAAGTTTGAGCGAATTCCAATTAGAAATCAGAAAGTTATGATTTGTTTAAGCTGCGATCAATCAAACACAAATTGGCAACTCTGTGATGTATCTTGTGAGGTCTTCTCCCATTTGCTCTGTACCTTTTTTTGTTCCCTCAAGAAAATTTCCATCATACATGCACTCTGAATATTGTCATTGCAAATGTATTTTTATGTAAACCCCTGTTTGAAAGAAATATATTCCGTCATCAATAACTAAGAAATTAAAAATTTATGAAATTGTTTGTATAAAGCAATTTGGAAAGGACGTTGCAAGATATGTCACAAATGTTGCCAATTTCTGTTTGATTAATTGCAACCTTCAAATTTCATAATTTCTTTTTTTTAATCGGAATTTGCCCAATTTTTCACTGACCTGCTCGTCTCAATTTTCTGCTTAACATACACAATTATGAGTTATGAGCCAAATAAGATTTTAAAATATATAAAAAAACGGCTGGCAGTTCATCAAGCCTTTTATTGGATGAAACAACCCCTTAATAATTACATATATATAATTTAATCGTCGAAATGATTTGTGCATGATGCTTTTTCTAGGATAGGTTTTTGATGGGCATTACTAGTAAGTTTGCTGGTAGAAACAAATTGACTGCATTATAAACGATTCAGAATGATTTTGTTTTTCGTGTCGATCAGATTCATTACCAGAGGTCAATATTACTTTCATACACAACATTGTCCTGATTACAGTAGTTAACTTTGAAACCTTATAACCATATCGAATTTGAAAACACTAGAATTTGATCATGTGAATCCTTTGTTGCTTCTGCCAAAATAACAATGGGCACCTCCATTATGTGACACATTTTCAGAAATTTGTATACTATATCAAAGTTACACGGTACACCAACATCAATCATGTGATATATTCACGCAAGATAAACAAATTAATTCAAGCCAAAGAGACAGAGGAAGAGAGAGAGAAAGAAAGAGAAAATAGAGAGGGAGAGAGAGAGAGAAAGAAAGAGAAAATAGAGAGAGAGAGAGAGAGAGAGACGAAAATGGAGGGGGGAGAGGTGTGTGTGAGAGAGAGAGAGAAACTAATGAGAGAGACCAATTATGGTCCAGTGGCGGAATTAAGATTTTCTGCAAAAAATGTGTGAGAATCCAACAGAAAAGAAGAAAAAAAGACAGGAAAGTCCTCTTTTGGTGTTTTAGGGGGGATCTAAATTTGCTGCAGATATCGCACTTAGGGAGCACATTTTGTTATGGTACTCAATGTGAAATTAAGGTATTCCAGATAGTCCTAGAGTTTTTGCCGGGGGGGGCACATCCCCCCATCCCCTACAAGGGCATACACACCCTAAACCCGCCACTGGGTGGTGCCGATATGATGGAGAAGCGTGAAGAAAGAGAGTTGTGAAAGTTGATCTGAAATTAATTATGGCTTTCGCTATAAAAGTCAAACACACACAGAAGACAAAACAAGTTTGATGACGATGATGATAGGCCTAATCATAATCGTGATAATAATAATCATTAATTAATGATAAAGTGGTATAATCTTACTGAGAAATAAAAGCATTTATTTTCAAGAATGACAAATCCAAAGTGTTCAGCAAGGAGTTCAAGATTTCTGAAAGGCCATGAAAAAAAGGAAAAGAAAAGAAAAAAAAGGGGCGCGTTTAAAATTTCAGGCCGTTTTTTTTTTTCAGTTCACAAATGTGGGCGGGGCACACAAACATCAATTTGTGCACCCCTTTCTCCTTAT
>JAVYIG010017912.1:0-2500 GCA_035222895.1 Strongylocentrotus droebachiensis
TTGAAGAAAAATAGTTTCCACCAGGCGGCACAAATATAGTTTGCGCCGATGTGGCCTTTTTTTTACCTCCTCAAAATGTTCATTAAAATTGTATACGTAAAAAAATTGAGGTAAACCATGCTTTTTTCTTTTTTTGTTGTTGTGCGGGGGTTTGCCGCTGAATATCTTAACGCCGCTTAATATAATTTAAACATCATGCTTTTTGGTTGTAAGCTACAGAGGTTTATACAATATTGTAAGTCTAAGAGTGATTTATAATATATGAGAGACTGCAGAGAGAGAGAGGGGGGAGGGAGATGGGGAGAGAAAACAGAGACAGAGAGAGGGAGAGAGAGAAAAAGCGCAGAGAGGGAGAGAGAGAGAGAACACACGCAGACATAGGGTGCGTTAACTTATCGTCCATTTGTTTGCCTAGAATCAGCGTTTTCAAACGTCTTTCAGGCAAATTTTAAGGTGATAAACGCAAAGCCTTTTTCAAACGTCTTTAGATATGGGTATATTGAAACGCCGAACAAGTGCGTTTTGATAGAAAGGGGGTAGGGGGATGGGGAGATGGATATAGGCCTGTACCCTATGTATTTATTAATAGCAAGTGTATGCGTTTACTGTAGCATCAATGATCGCTCATGTTCGTTCGCATGCCTGGAATCCACGCCTTCGCTTTCTCCACGTGTACCGGTGTAACCAATAGCAACACATCGTCACATCAACTATGTGGGCGTGACACGTCTGTCTGTTGGCACCGTGCACATAATATCCAGCAGTATGGTGTGTCATTATACACACAAAATCGACTGGAAATTATCTGAATCGGAATTGATATTGATCAATATGATTATAATAATATCATTCGAAAGAATACTAGTTTACTAATCGCCCACATCGCATCGTAATACATGTCGTTCTTGCGTTATATGAAATAACGTCTCTGTGCGTCGTGCAAAGGACTGAATATTATTACCCCAGCTTTTAGCTCCAGTGGCCGTATAGTAGTAGCTGTCAGTACATTCATAGAATCAACAGAGCCATCTATATACAGAGTTTGGCCAACTTGGTTCCACTGGGTCACAACATGGAGTACATTCTTTTGTTTTGTGCTTGCCCAACAAAGCAGTAGTCGCCCATATTGTATCTGACTCGAACCTGTTTGGCCAAATACGGTGTATGGCTCTGGGAATCAATCCTACAAGGAGCCCATTTTTTTTTTTTTTTTTTTTTTTTTGGGGGGGGGGCTTATTGTAAGATCAAAGGGTATGGAGCAGCATGTCATGCTTGGCAAAGTGCAGGGTAAAAGGAGAAGACGTAGGCAAAGGAGATGGATAGAAAGTATGACCCAAGAAACAGATAAGTCATTAAAGGGGATGTGGCATTATGAGACTATATACGTGTCTTTCCCGTGGCCTGACTCGGGGCCAATCGGACGCGAGCGCAGTATTCAAGGGGGTGTAGCATGGCAAATACTGGTTCACGCCATCTACGACTTCTCATCTGGATGCTCATCTGACCGTTAGTTATTGCCTAAAACCCCTGAGCTTCCTGGGCTCCGCCCCTGGACCCCACACCAATTAGTGACCTGCCAGTGTCACAACATTTAAGGTATCAAAATATGCTCATCTGCCTGAAATGAAATGCCTAAAACCCCTGAGCTTCCGGGGGCTCCGCTTCTGGACCCTACTAAGGGCCCTAAAGCGGGCCCCTGAATGCTTATCTACGGGGGCTCCGCCTCTTGACCCGCCGGGGCTTTGCCTCTAGACCCCACGCCAAGTACGCTTCGCTCTACCTGATAGTAAATACTTTAGCCTCCCCCCACCCACTATGAAAAAAGTTCAGCGGGGCCTGTGTTACACCCTCAAATGTAATAACTCCCACAAATGTAATAACGCCCACAAATGTAATAACACTTTACCCACAATGTAACAACACCCACAAATGTTATAACACTTTACCCACAAATGTAATAATTTCACCCACAAATGTAATAATGACTTTACCCACAAATGTAATAAATTTGAAGTGATATTTTGAATCACCCACAAATGTAATAATGACTTTACCCACAAATGTAATAAATTTGAAGGGGTATTTTGAATCACCCACAAATGTAATAATGACTTTACCCACAAATGTAATAAATTTGAAGGGATATTTTGTCGAATTTAAAACTAAAACCCTGTAATAAAGCATGGGTATAGCGCGCAGTCTTTGCTCCAGACCCGGTTATTTCAAAAAAATTAAAAAATCTTCAAAACTAAGACCACACCATCTTCCAAACTAAGACCCGGTAATAAAGCATGGGTTTAGAGCGTAGTTTTTCTTCCAGACCCGGTTATTTCAAAACTTTTTAAAAATCTTCAAAACTAAGACCCCATCATCTTATTCCTGTGGAAGAACATATATAAGTATTGAGCGTAGTCTTTCCTCCAGACCCGGTTTTTCAAAAGTTAAAAAACAAACAAAAAACAAAACAAAACAAAACAACAAAAAAAACCTTTTAAACTAA
>JAVYIG010017912.1:7500-23648 GCA_035222895.1 Strongylocentrotus droebachiensis
ATCTAATTTCAATATTTCATCGCACCAATATACATTAAACGCACCACGAACGACGATTACAAAAGGTCAAATTCAAGTCGATTCATTGTGGAGACAAAATATTGTGCTTAAAATAAACTCGATTTTATTTCCAATGCACCAGCCAAGAAAAAATGTATCGTAACAAACAAGTTATTTATATTGCCAAGCAACAAAGCCTCATGAATAGTATGTCGATAATAAAACGTAGTAATATGATATTCATATAACAAACATTTCACACACCCATACCTGTCTTGTATACATTACGTTGTGCAAACACGCATGCACGTCTGTTTTATTGGCATAAAACGTACTGAGTAGGCAGGAAGAGGAAATATCGGGCGAGTATCAGTAACAAATTCTGTCATGCTTGCGTTGTACACGAGGCGTCATTTCGATTACGTCATTGCATGTGCTAATCAAGTGTATGAAAGCAAACAGTGCTTGCAACACAGTGTGTGAACTGTTCATTTGCAGGCCTATTCACATTTTGCACGATGTACACACTCCATTGGCGGGGCAAAGACGGCGTTAGTCGCTGACGCATTTTTACGTCAGCAAATGACGCATCCATTCAACCTTAACATCATCACCAACAATAACAATGATCTTCACAGTAATATAGTAACAATAATGATTATAATAATAATAATTATTATTATTATTATTCAACAACAATAGCAGTATCCATGTATTACGGACCAAATCACCAAACGAGCAAGTGGTTATCATATGAGAAGTCATAATTGGCCAATAAGACCACGGTATGTCACGTACGGTTCCCAAGTTTGCTAAAATGCTACGGCATCGTGATCAGAAATTGGCTAGAAAATGTTACTCATGTATCGATAATTTGTCTGATTCAAGCTCCTGTGGGCTATCAGCTTGATACAGTCGTCAAATATTCCGAAGTCGTAGAACAAAGGCTGAAAGTATGGGACAAAACAGCTTGGACCTGCCTAATTATTTATTGAACATGAAACTCCACGTCAAGTGCAAATATAACTGAGTGTTCCTAATATGGCACAAAACGGCTGGACGTTCTTGAATAAATTCTTGAATACATGCACACACAAAATTCAAAAAGAATTCCAAAAGATAAAGAAAAAAAATCAACCGTATCAAAAAATTTGCTCTACAAAATGCTACGAAAAAAACAATTTCAACATTTGCCATATACCTCTCGTAAATTCTAAGCAAGCAGTGAATTTTTTTTTTCCTCACACCAAAGGCACTAGAAGTATTTTCGCTGACAATCTGGACGTATATATAATAATACCTCAGTCACACCGCTAGATCGACTCCAAAACCGACCGATTTTGGGCCACAATGTATTTTTTAAATTTTCGCTTCGGACCGATGTCGGTCTCGTTAGTTGCGACTGGGGTATCAGGCCTAAACAGAAAAGATGTCGTATTGCCCTTTAGGTGCCAACACATGGGTCGGTCGGTCGGCCTTTTTTTTTTCCTTCTCCCTCTTTGGGCTGATATTTCTGAGTTTTGAAAGCTTTAATACATTTTTTTTCTGAAAAACTTTTTTTTTTTAAAAGCCGACCGTCGATTTCAAAATGTTGGGGTCGGTCGCAAAGGACAATATAACATTTTTATTTTTAGGCCTCATACATCATAATAAATTTTGCAGAATTCTCAGCCAACTAACCAGTCAATGCAAATCATGATAAAATCTGAACACTTTTTTTTTTATATAAACACATAAAATAATGCTGTTTTTCAATAATATTCAAAAGCCATACATCATAAGTCATGTAAAAATACTTTCAAATGGACATGTGAAATAAAAATATCCACAGCATTATACAAAAAACATGGTTCTAGGACACCTACCCCCTTGACCATCACCCTCCGGATAACCATCCCTAGGATAATAACCCTCTAGGACAACTACCCCCTAGGACAACTACCCTCTAGGACGACTACCCCTTAGGGCAACCACCCTCTAGGACGACTACCCCCAGGAAAATTACCGTCTAGGATGAGTACACCCCCGGTAACTACCCCTAGGACAACTACCCCCGAAAACTACCCCCAGACAACTACCCTCTAGGACAACCACCCTCTCGGACAACTACCCCCGTTTGATAATAACCCTAAGGGTCATTGTCCATGGGTAATTGGGTGGTAGTTAATATTGGTGGTAGAGGTAGTCGTCCTAGAGGGTGGTTGCCTTAGGGGGTAGTTATGCTAGGGGGTGGTTATCTTAGGGTGGTTATCCGGGGGTGGTTGTCAAGGGGTATGCGTCTGGATACGATCCACCATTATGATAATGATATCTTACAGATTAGTTAACTGGTTTATACATAAACCTTTTATGCTTGCAGTGATCAGAAGAAAAGACGTTTTATCCAACTTATTCCATATAAAGGAAAATTCAACTACATGAAAAGGCTTATCTATTCCATAAGCCTTGCCATGCAAAGATCAACAGAAACAACAACAAAATGAGAATCGTCTCATGTATATATAAAAAGTGCATATTGCACAAATATTTTGTTCAGTCACGCAGAAACTACCTTTTGTATTTAAAAAAGAAGGACATAATGGGCCTATCATAGTTCATCCATAATGCTTTGCCTTTCTTGAACACTTAGCCGAGAGCCGCCGACCCGTGATGTTCGACCACCCCGTCGTATCTGCGCGTACGGCGGTGTCGAATCTACCTTTGGTGATGGACTTGGGCTACCTTCCAGCGACGATTGGTAGTCGACGCCGGAGTCGCTGAACCCGGGGCTGACGTTCGTGTACGGGGATGGGGCGTCCACTTCGGTGTACCCCATCATCTTGGAACCAACGTTTTGGGGAGGGCTGGACGTCCCGTTGCGCGGTCGCTGCTTGCGCTGCTCGACGCCGAAGCTGCCGTAGTGACGCTGTAGCTGAGAATCGGGACGGATCTGGTTGACATTGTCGATGGCTGTTTCCTGAATGTACCTCATATCGGCTCTTTGGTTCCGCTGCTGTTGACTGGCTCTTGGTGGCGCCCTTGCAGGGGTTGTGATGTTCCGAGTCATGACGAAGTCAGTGGTTGCGTCACTGCTGCGTCTTTCTGGCACTTGTAGCCGCGTTTCCATTACAAAATTTTCAGCAGACCATCCACTCGCCGTGAGTTTCTTGGTGCGGACATACCTCCTACAGCAGCATTTGCATTCAAAGACCACAGATATGATGATCAAGATGATCAAAATAACTGCCACGACAATAGCAAGAGGAATAACCCATGTATAGATGTTTTTCGGAGATGATGATGATGCGATTTCTATAACCGCGGTAGCACGGCTGGAACCGACCTCATTTACCGCTTCACAAGCAACAACCGCGTCACTATCATCATCTCCGATGTCATTGATAGATATCTGCGTTCCTTCCGCGGTGATCTTATCCCCGAAGTCTTCCAGCGGTAGTCCTTTGTACGTCCACGAGTAGGCGAAATCTGCCGGGTACGACGACCTGATCAGACACACGAAGTTGACGCCGTCACCGCGGCGTACCAATGGCGAGGCGGGCGTTATCATAACGTCGGGGACATGCCGCACGACGATGAAACCCGTCGTGCAGGAGCGAGCGGAAGGTAGGCCGGAGCTCTCGGCAATGCACTGGAAGGTGGAAAGATGATCGTCTCGAGTGATACTGTGGTAGAACTGAGTGACGATGAAACCATCGCGGATGTGCGTCTCCGGGCTTGTCGGCACGAAGGAAGCATCGTCTTGTTTCGTCCAGTAAAGCTAGAGCAAGAAAGAAATAAGGACAAAATAAATAAATGATTTTGTTTTTTTAAAGTAATATGTGAATCAATATAGGCTAGCCCCTATATGACTATGCCATACTTGACTGGTTCAATGTGGGGGAAATTTGAGACGTGGTGATCATGATGTTTCATGTCCATGCAGTCACACCAACAAGTCTGGCACCGGACAGGCAATCAGATAATCGCCAAGACTTTGTCGACTACTGAAGTCGCTTGGCGACCTCCATACATTGCGTACAAAGAGAGTATACCTGAATTTGGTAGCTTATGATCGAAAGGTAAAAATCAATGTGACTTTGAAATATATTTAAATATATTTTTGTTGTCTGTCTAAAGATACCCTATTTATATTACAAAAATCAGCCGCGGTTGACTGAGCAACGGGTTGAAGAAAAAAAATTCCCTTGTACCTGTCGAAGAAGTTTGGGCTGATGCACCAAATATGGTTCAGGGGCCAGTTTCATGAAACTTGTTATCTATCACAAATGCTAAATTTCTATGACAAAATTTACTCTCAGCCAATCAGATGCCACGATTTCAGTAGCTTATAACAGTAGCTTGTAACTTGTTATTGATAACAAGTTTCATGAAACAGGGCCCAGGTTCACATGCAAGAATTACCGTGATCTCAAGTTAAAGACAGCATCCCTAGTAAACGTTGTAATTTTGAATGACTCAATGACAAGGTTTGCCTTATTAAACAAGGGATGCGATCGAGAGAAACCAAGATTGTGTCATCATAACAAAGAAAATATCATATATTTTGCTTAGAAATAAACCTTTTCTTGAGTTGAGATGACATTATCATTTTTCCAATCAAATGCACAAAATTAAAAGCAATCATTTTCGGACTGGAATAGCATGCTCAGGGCTTCTGACCCCAAATCAATGCTTCAGCCCCCCCCCCCCCCCCCCCCCACTCAGTGTTATTAAACTTGGGACTTTGACAATGCATTTTGAAAAGGCTGCTGCTCAGTCATCCGTGCTAGCAGAGTTATAAATAATATAATAAATCTTTTAAATGAAATATATTTCAAGGTCACACAAGGTTATAACTTTTACATGAGAATCTACCAATGTTGGGTTTACTTCTTTTTATTTGTATACGCACTGCATGTGTGTTACAGTGTTTTCACTTTGAGACGAGGCCGAAACGAATATACTGCATGGGAGCTGTACTATACTTTAGCTGCTCCGGACACAGCAAGGGACTGAGGGAGCTAGGCTCTACTCAAGGCCTTAGGAATTGAGTTAAATTATCTAATTTGAGTCTCTGCCTGCAGACTAATGAACCTTTGTAAAGTAATGACACAATTTTATTCAAACCATGGTAGTTGAACGTAAATACCAGTTTTGGAAACGCCCTCCTCTCAAAAAATGAAATGGAAGCTTTTATTACCATTTATGTGAAAGGATATGTTTTGACTAATACGAAATGATACAAATTTTGCCGAGAAACCGCCTACTAATTGATATATTTTGTAAAATATTATATATATTTGGACCTGATAGATATTGCGCACGTGTCGCGTAGTCCCATATACATCTTTCTGTGTACAGCGCTTGTAACTTTACCAAGACTGGGCCGAATTTCTTATCATTTTGATGATTCCAGAACCTTGCAGTACACACCAATACTTATATGCTAGATGATCAACCTTTTCTGATCGACTCCACAACGTTTCTTTCACAATGCAATTGCATGACCATAACTGGTCTTTATCTAGTATCCAAAACTTGAAAATGGCGCATCAGTTGGTATATTAAATGCGCACAGAAGCCTGCATGTGGGGTTATGTGTGTGTATATATATTTGTGTGTTTTTGTGTTTATTATGTATATACATATATACATTAATACATACTTATACACCCAAGCACGCAACCTCCTCCCCCTCTTCCCCCAACACACATAAAACACAAACGTATACACACACGCACACGCACACACATTCATACACTATTTTCTGCATTTTCAAAATTAGATCGCCTTAATTTTACGAAGGTAAAAATAACTAGCTGGCCCGACTAGTTCAATCGAGAACCCTATCCTTGAATTAATACATTTCAATTCGTGTAAATAATTATAGTACTTAATCTGATAACACCCATTTAATATTCACTCCATCCAATATTGATATGTTTTACATTCTAAGGATATTGTATCCAAAATATGTATAGGAATTTTTTTTTTTACACTGTCGCTCATATAGTTGGAATATTTTTTTTAGAAAAAAATTCTTTGTGCCCATGCCTTGAGCCATTATGCATGGTCAAACAGGGGTAAAATGCAATGAATTATTGAAAAAATATTGCATTTTCTTTGTTTTTTTTTTCTCAAAATAATTCCATAAATCGGGGTAAAAAAAAATATTCCAACTATATGAGCGCCAGTGTAGATTTTTTTTATAAAAATGCGTACAATAAAATATAAACGTCATAAACAGAAATACTCAATAATGTTTTAACATAGATATTTGTCTACTATTGCTATGTCATTATTGTCCGTTTTTAAAGCAAATGTCATAACTCATAGATATGCATCTCAAAGAAAATAAAAGGTTTACGATGTTTACTGGGATTACACGGGCTTTTGTTTTTGTTTTTTAGAATTTGTCTGTGATTTATTTCAATGGAAAATCTTTGTTTGTTCTATTTTATTCTTTCAAGTATGAATCTGAACAAAATGAGATCAATTCAATTCAATTCAATTCAATTCAATTCAATTCATCCTTGTCAGGCTTTGCTTATGGTTGCGGTCTCCTGCACTTTTCCAACAGAATAGTTGGGATAATACTTTAAATTTATGATTATATGTTATGGAAATATTAAGTTTCGTTATTATATTTACATATATTATGTAAAAAAAACATTTTGACGTGAAGAAATTATTGTTTGTTTATGTTGTATTTATACCTCTCATTTATATGTTCTTTGTTATTCAGTTATATTTTAAATGGAAAAAATGCAGAAATAAAATCAAATCATAATAATAATACTTATTAAAACACATCATCTCCATATATTCTTTTAAAAGTATGCATTAAATATTTATCTATAGAAATGGTATGTTTATTGTGTTGATTGTATTAATATATGAACATGTATTGTCTTTCTACTTTACTACAATGGCAAGATGTTGATATAGCTATATTTGAAGGTAGCCAAAAGCTCAGGACGGCCTATTGATTTTAATAACAATCAAAACATATCTAGTTTACCAAGGGTACAATCAACAAGGGCCCTGCATTCATTTATTACACCGGCTTTAGACTGGCTACTTGGGCCCGTTTCTCGAAACCGTCATAACTCTAACTTCTTGGACAACCCATTGAAACGTGTGTTATAAGATTAACACGCGTATCTATGGAATATCTATACGAACTTAGACTTATGGCGGTTTCGAGAAACGGGCCCCAGAAGGCGCGCACGCATCCAAGTGACCTCTTCCTACCGGGGTCAAATTTACTTCACCTGCGTGGAGAGTGGCAAATGTAAACTGATGTCTCACCAAAGGACGACGTCATTGTCGTGGCAGGGATTCGAACTCCGTACCTTGTGATACACAGTCCGGAGACCTGGACCACGACACCCGTGTTACGAGATGCAGTTATTATGCTGTGAGTAATTATTGTGCCATTGTTATGATTTGTTTCTTCTCTCTTTGCCTCTTAGAGGTGTTTATTCAATATTCAAACGATAACATAATTTTATGAATAGTCGTGTGATATTTGGGTATTTGGACAGGTGATTCTTTACTCTAATCGATGGAACTAAATCAATGTTGACATGTCTGGCTATAATATTTCATTATTTTGTGTCTATTCTAATACAAGTTTGGTATCGTGGGGGGGGCGTGGGGGGATTCATGTAATAAGGAGAGATGTTAAGCTAAATTGCCGACTAGCAAGCAGCATGATATGTGCCACATTGAAAAGATTCGCTGTAAAAAAGAGTCCAACAGATAAATGACTTTAAAAAAAAGAACCAACAAAAAGACGTACGGCGGGTAAAGTATAGGCGATATAATACTATAACAAAATTACATTCAGTCCCATTTTATAAACCCGTCAAGAGGTTTGCAGTGTTAATTCCATTATTAAAATGCTTATATTCATTATGATTCATTCCGAATCTCTTTATGAAATCTTAAAGCCTGTAGGATCTTTCACGCACCACCTAATTAATTTTGTAATAAATAACCCAGTAAGTTTCTCCCGGCATCAGAATTAATATCATTCTGCTCTAAGGGTACGTTTATGCTCAGTTTTGAAGGCAGAATGAGCGATTTCAAACGCTCATCGTAAACGCTCATCGTAATCGCAGTTCCACTGTGAACTGTTTATGCTCACTTCTCTGGCTCCTCCAGGCAATTCTGGCTGGGTGGCCTTGCAGCCAGATTCGCAAACCTGCACTGCGCATGGTACGTAGACCCACTAGAGGTCAGTGCGTTCACCCCATTTAAACACGTTTACAAATGATTGTGCGTTTATGCTTCCCCAGAATCGCCAATTTTGCAGAATCGCCGATCGTAAACGCACCTTTTTGTGAGATCGCGGTTTTTCGGTGATTCTACAAAAATGAAAAAGGACGCAACCGTGTTTTGAACTAAACGCGTAACAGATGCCTCATTCTGGCCAGAAACAGCTGAGCATAAACGTACCCTAAGACATGCGTCTATACGCTACACCTCTGGCTGTTTGTGATTCATTAGGAGCCATGTTTTGCATCCACGTGAGCAGATCATAATCTTGAATATCAGCGTCGGCGTCTATATTACTTTAAAAGTATTTTGAACAGTCCTTTGTATATACATTAACATACTGCTGATCGATAACGAGTGGTAATAATAATAATAACAACTGACAATGCTACCCTGTACAAAATACATTTTAAATGAATAAATAAGACTGCTGTACTACTACTACTAATAATAATAATACAGGTAATTCTATTAATGAATAATAGTAATAAAATCAATAAATAGTACAACAACAAAACCAATGATGTTTCATTCCCCCTATGTAGACTCATCAGTTGTATAACTTTTTCCTGACAGCCCCGTTCATATCACTTGAAATAGCCATAATTATTCGTAATTGTCCCTAGAAGTGTGTCACGTTTTAGAATCGGCTTTGGTAATGAGAATATATAAAAGATGGTAGACAATAATCTGCTCTCATTTTTATGTAATATTTGACACTCAGACATTACGAGCACATTTATTACAAAATAAACTGTAGTCGACCGAAAATATTATATTTGAATGGTTTTTTGACAAATCGATTGGAACGTGCAAAAGCCTCCATGAATATGATGAAACATCAACGACAATCTTATACCCAGGCAATTACGCTGGATTGAAAAGCGCATTCCCTATTGTACGACCACATTGTCCACATGCAAATTATGCACTTCAATGAATATCTGAGTAGATTTTGAAGGTTACCCCTTTCATTGGTTACATTTAGATGAGAACGAAACTCTATATTAAACTCAGGGAGGTATTGGTTTTATGATAAAAATAGAAAAGGGAATTAAGATCTTCGAACACAATTCCCATAGACGATTTGATGAATTGTATATGTGGTGATTGTTCTCTTTGGAGTCCATGGTGATACCCAGAATATTATAGGAATATATTGACACACTCATGACTATGGCGGATGGATGGGGAGGGGAGGGGGAGGAGGGGAAGGGAGGGGGGAGAGGAGGGGAGGGGAAGGGGCGGGGATTCTCATACCGCATGCCTCTATCCCCACCCCTTCCCGCGGTACAATCCAAACTTAAATGAGGTAGTTGTTCCCTTCGGGTCATACCAGACTGATACAGTGGTTGAGTGGTTGTGGTGGTGATGGGGGGGGGGGGGGCTCACATACTTATCACCCCACCCCCTCCCAGCAAAACCCAATCTGGTATAACTGCCACCCCCAATAAGACTACAAAAAAGTACCTGAAATTGTGAGGACCCCCTGCTTGCCAGAGATGTTTCGAAATTCCCCCACCCCACATGACCCAAAATAATCATCACGTACCCGCCACTGATTTCAAATGAAGAAAAAATATCTTTTATAGAAGAAGTTATCAGATTACAAAATATTGCATTCATTCATCTACACGATCTATTCGAAATGTGTGCAAAAAGCTGAACTCGATTGAGGAGATGAACGCGGTTAATTGTTAGTTAGTTATCTTGTTTTTATGTTGTTGTTGTTGTTGCTCTTAATTTATCTTATTTGGATTAAAATACATCAGGATGACAAGAATCAGATATAATACAAAGTCTGTTTACCATCTCGGTCATGTGTATATGTATAGATTATATGTATAGATAAACAAATTATAAAAAGTGCGCCTCATTCATACTAACAATCAAAGTATAAATCGATAAACAACTGTGGTTGTGGCAAAAATCAGCATTAAACATAGGAAACTCAAAATTTGAAACAAATTTAATAATATACAGTAGGCTTGCGGTTGTACCACGTGAGAGAGGGGAAGGATTGGAGAGACCTGGAAAGGACTCTGGGTAATCTGTCTTTCTTGAGTGTGTGTAGTCCTGAAAAGGACTGTTGGTAGTTTTGAAAAAGACTGTTGGTTATCTTTCTTAGGTTATAGTTATAAGGAGAACTATAGCGCCGGTTGGAGAGGATCGGTAGTAGAAGTGGAGCGATGTTTCATATTACAACTTAAAACAAGTAGCGGGTAAGTTAATTCAACAGAAGAGAAATGAGTAGAAACGAGGAAGAAGAGAGATAGGGAATGAGAGAGAGATTGGGAAGGAGAAAGGGCTATACTTTTCCATTTCCTATTTTCATCTTTATGTACAATTTTCAAATCGATTTGTCACCGTGATCATCATTATCATTTAAAAAAATATTTGTAAAGTTGTTCTAGTTGTTGCAATGAATCTGCTATCTAGCATTTGCCAGCATTCATGATCAATGACCAATCTGGGGACAAGTTTTTCCGCGAAAATATCGAAAATACTGTAACAGGGTTTTACATAGCCTGTATAGGCCATATACAACTTCAAACAGTGTTCTTTGTGTTGCTTTGAACTACACCGTATATACCGTAAAAAAATTCTTCATCTGACACTACATTTTTGTATTCATTTGTCTATTTCTTCGTGGATTCATACAAACGGTGATTAGTAGTCATTGGCTGAATTTTTCACAATTTACAAACACATTTAAAAATACATGCTATTAGAATATAATGTTGCAAAAATGGTAGAATTGCACAAACATATGGTTCAATATATAATAGTCAGTTTAGGTACATAGACAAATGTGGGTAAAGTAATTAACAACATAAAATAGAACTAACGTCATGGATCATAATTTTCCATGGAAAAGGCTAGTTTTACTGCGTTAAGACCAGCCAAAATCATGACATCTTAACCCTTACTGTACTGGGCTATTTTGAGCACCCACTGACTGGGGGGGGGGGGGGGGGGCCTGGGAGGCCCCCCCCCTATGATCTCGGCCGTCGATTGTCCGATGAACACGAAAATTTGCATGTTTGTATATATCTACGTAAGGAACAAGATGGTATAATTAGTTTTTTCTGAATATGCAAATTTTTGTCGTTAGCCTAATTAATTATGCAAAATGCGCTAATTTTATGCGTTTTACAGAAAACGTGTCAAACTCCACTTTTTGAATGTGATAACTCATTATTCATATGAAACTTCTTTTTTAACACAAAAAAGTTATTTTAATGTAATTAATAATGATAATTTATGCAAATTTTGATGCGATTCTTATTTTTTGCTTGTTTTTTTGATGACATGCGCATACTAATTGTTATGTAACGCCTTACAGGTATATCCGATTTCGACGAAAATGGTATCAAAATGTGCGTAAGACTTGAGGAAAAAAAGTCATGAAACGACAATTCAAAATTCCAAGCGGTTGCGGCGCAATCTCCGAAAATGTCGAGGGGGGGGGCCTCCCAGGCCCCCCCCCCCAGTACACTAAGGGTTAATGGAAGGGCTGATGGTATAAATGTATTCATGAATTGGCACCAATTTATCTGCAAGAATTAATCGAGGAATACAAACCCTCACGCAATTTACGGTCATCTTCACAATTAAACCTCGTATCTACTTCTGTGTCAACTCTTTTTTATGGTATCGCTCCTTTCGCAAAGCTTCTGCTGAACTTTGGAACAGATTACCTTTAAATGTAAAAAACTGTCAAACCGTTAACCTATTCAAAACTAGTCTCAAGACACATTTATTCAAAGTTGCGTTCGATGATTAATTAACTCTGTTCACTTTGATGTTTATTCCATATGTATTGTAATTTGTATGTTTATTTGCATTTTTAGTTTTGTATAAGATGTAATTGTAAATCAGTCTATTTTGTGTGTATAGCGCTTAGAGACTTCGGTGGTAAGCGATTTATAAGTAACATTTTTATTATTATTATTATTATGGTAGGGGTAAAGACTCACCTGGACTTGGTGGGTGTTGTTGGATCTAAAGGCACACGTGAACTCGACGGCTTCCCCGACAACCAGGGTGCCTTCGATGCTGATGAGACACTCTGGGAAATCGCCATCGGGCGGTGGTAGAACGTGCAAGGCTGCAGGCTGTGACGTCAGATACCCATTGGACGATGAACCGGTCGACAGCTCAGAGACCATGCACGTATACACACCCGCGTCCGAATCATCCACGTTGACGATCTGGAGGTTGAACTCGCCGGCGGACTCGTCGCCGAAGATCGCCCATCGGTGCTCGCCGGCATCGCCCGAGGTGTCGATGGGCTTGACAGCGATGATCTCGCCGTCTTTCGACCACGATGGAACGCCGATTTGGTTGGCGATGGTGCAGTAGAGGGTCGCTAGCTCTCCGCGGATGGCGTTCGTGTCTTTAGGCGCAACAATGATTTCCTGCTGGTTCTCCACACTCTGCGCCGCAATATCGTGGTATAAAGCGAAAAAGGACAGCAAGACCGCTGACATCAAATAGATGATATTGTTACCCGCCATTTTATTCCTGATAATTCCCAATAATGTATCTGCAATAAAACTATTGGCTTGTCAAACTACTGGCACAGGATGTTTGTAGAGCTTGTGTAGATAATAGTCACTCTTTAGAAGAGTTTCCTTCCAGGCATATGTTAACACACCCTGAGCGGTACTCGGTTAGTTTGAACTTCTACTCAAAACTCAAATAAATCTTTTGTGCTCTTTCTTTAGACGAGGGCTTGCAAACAGCGTCTTAGAAGCCATCAATGGGACGATGGTTTATCTCAGAGGTATAACCAGTGGATTCCTGTTATGATTTACGCATGTAGGGCAGCAATGAATTAATTCAAATGAAGAAAAACACTTGCAAATTTGTTTATATTTATCGTGAAGATTAACGACAAACGTGTAATGTGGGGGTGAAGTTCCTGATCAAAAAGTTTGAGAGATTACATTTCTTCGCAGTACTTCCTGCTTACTTTACAATTCATTCAGTGTGATTGCGACAAGCTATATATAGATATCCAATCGATGCAAAACAACACAATAACGATGGAAAAGCTCTCTAACTTCCAGCTTTTTATCCAGTTACTAACTTTGGCTTCACTATAATATCATTCCTTTCCACTAAAATTGTTTCCATGTTCACTAATAAAGTTGCAACGAATAAAACAATCACTGGTTCCGTTGTTGATTGTGATGAACGAACAGTACTTTTCCCGCGTATGACAAAAAGTAAGGCCTATTATGATAATAACTGCAGCCGTTGCATCGTTGTCGGGTTTACGAAAACATACACAGATGCGTCGTCACCAGATTTCTTCACAGCTCCATCACGTATAGAAGAGTTTATTGTATCACGCCGTATTCAACAGGTGTACTTCCATTATACCAGGCTCTTCATCTTTTGTGAAAATATGTTCCAACAGGTTTGATTGGAAACGCTTTCCCACGTTCTCGCAGTCTCTTTTACCCCCTTAATGGTCGGTCCTTTTATATAGGGTTCGAGGACAAAGGCTCGTCACCCCAGCAACCAGTGTATGGCATCGACGCCATTCATAAGGAGAAAAAAATGGAATTATTATTATTGTTTGCTTTGTATTGTGTGCTCATTCAACTGTGTGCCTTGTGGTCGCAACAACCACACGCAGTGATTTGCTCACGATTCCTGCGTTTGTTTCTCTGGCGATATGACGATGAAGGGGAGGGGACAAAATGCTTGATTTCTCCTCTTGAAGTTCAGGAGAGGCAGCTACTATTGTCACAAGAGCAACAGTCGCGGGAAAGATGTTTTGTGTATGGGTGGGTGTGTGATCAGAAGCAGATTGTATAAACTTGCTCAGTCGTCGAGTCGGAGAGCAAACTCGGGCGAAGCATGATGCTAAACAATGCCTGGTGGAGAGAAAAAAGAGAAGAAATTCATGCGAATTATTACGTTTGATTGGAAATGCTATTCAATGTTGAATTTCTTTGAAATATACTTCATGCATATTACTACGTTTTAGTTGCAAATGCTATTAATGAACGTTATTAATTCCAACGATACCACCAATAAGGAACTCTTTAAATCTAAAGAAAGAGACTGCACGCCAATAAATGTTACCTTTAATCACAATCATTTTTCCGAAGTAGGTCTCAGCAATATTATAACAAATTACTTGAAGGGTGTTTCCTGTTTAAACTTCTTCAGCCATTTTTCTCATGACTTTTGTCGAAACAATAGATTCTCAACTATACTTTGACTGAAACAAATTCCAACATACCTCCCACAAAGCCAGGATGAACATGACAATTTATGATGTACAGCGATTTTACAATCACGCTTTTTCCAGTCTTACAGCAAAATGGTGGATTGCCTGTATCCCCTTCTCTAATATATGTTTTAATTTACGCGTATGTGCAAGCTTTACAATGGTTCTACAGAAAAATCTACTTTTTACTTCCCTTTATATACTCGGAAGAACGTGTGCACTTAAAATGCTCAACAAAAGAATACGTATCGGTATATTAGCGAACAAAAGTAGAGGGGATATATGGAAGATTATAGCTTGTGGATAAGCCGATATAAGGAAGTAGAATGGCCCACTTTTAGACAGAATATTCACTGCCTCATTTGTACGCCACAACAAAGGGAGCGAACAGGTTATGAATAAAGTTGAGTTCTGGGGGCCCCGTCTTATAAAGAGTTGATTATCAATCGCAGCTATGTTCATGAGAGATAGGAGACTGCAAATGTGCGATTGATCGGAGGACTTATGATTGATCTGGATCAATCGCAACTCTTTATGAGACGGGGTCCATTTAATGTACACATTTAATAGAGCTGGGTCAAAAGGGATATAAATATGGACGAGACATCTTGTCTAAGTACGCAACTTAAAACCCCTCTTAAAGTGTTGGGAGCCCCAAATTCGCCAAAAATGTTACGGCAAAATTTCACTGAAATCGTATCATAATGTGAAAGAGGGTGTCATTTAAGACACATTTCTGCAAGGATTTTCAAAACAAATGTGTTTGAAGTCGAATATCAATGAAAGAATACAACATTTAGGTTTTCTGCGTACAACAGAAAACCCATTTTTTGTATTCTTTTATCAATATTTGATTTCAAACACATTTTTTGGGGGGTAATCTTGGCGAAAGTGTGTCTTAAATGACATCCTCTTTCACATTATGATACATGAGTGAAATTTTGCCACAAACTTGTTGGTGAATTTGGGGCTCCCAACACTTTAGAGGGGCTTTAAAAAACGAGCACGCATCGAACCTGGGACCTCTCGGACAAGAGTCTTCACCAATATACCACAGTGCTCCCAGATTATCTGTTTTATAAGTGATGCAAAAGAGTAAGAACATTACACCAAAGAAGAGAGTATACGATGAGTAAGGAGGAACAGGGGGAAAGAAGGAGTTAGTCCGATCTATATAGTCACAATCTTTTCCCAAATTGACACCACCACCACACCGCCACCGCCACCCCACCCCTTCCATAAAATAGGCTAAATGCTTCAGATAATCCCTGATCAGATTAAAAAGCACAATCGTAAACCGACGTTGGCCACCTGGGGTATCACCGCTGGTCTTTCCTTGTCGATGATCCGTTAATCCGTCTAAAACCCTACCAGGTCTTGATCACGACAAAGAGGTTAACATCTTCAGAAGCAGGGAGTTCTTCAGATCAAAGTATTACGTCGAGTGCATGTATTGTAGGACTTGGATGATTGGCGTTTTTATTTTATTGTGATGTTAGTTATAACATGGCTTCCGAGCTGTGAACATCAGATGACGATAACTGTGTCGCAGGGCAGCTGTCGCGATTTTAATGGTATAGACAAAGCATTGCCTGAAGATCTTATATATGGGAGGGGTGTCAGAAATCGCCCTGAA
>JAVYIG010017913.1:0-23647 GCA_035222895.1 Strongylocentrotus droebachiensis
TACCCATTTTTAAGGGTAATGAGGGGGGATTTTTCTCTAAGTAAAGCCCTTTGAAAGACGGACCCATGTTTAGGAATATTTGTGTTAAAAAATGGGTCCCATGTTTAGGGATTTCTTGCGAAAAAGTGACCCATTAGAACGACACACCCCCGTATGTCGTAATATGTGAGATTATGTGTCCGGACACACAATCTTCCCATCCTTAAAGGTAATACAAAGTTTTGGTATGCGGTCATAAATTTGGTTCAAATTAACATATTGGAAGCATATGTGATCCTACAATATTCAGTAACCGTTGTCGCTGTTGAAATCGAGTCTAAAGTGATGAAATTGTAAATAATAAGCTGTTCATGTTGTATAGCTCCCTCTCAAGGTCAAGATATCAATTTAGCTATAAAATAATGTTTCTTGACTAGAATCGACCGATTGGCTATTCCCAATTGGAAATTATATACCACAACTACATATTCTGAGATTTTCATGGTCGCAGCTACCATTGTTTGGCCGTAGGCGCTATTTGAAATTCATCAAAATTTACGGGGAGCACCGGTAAATTCTTTAATTCAAATTTTCTCGAAAGCAGAAGTGTTTTAGGGGCTAAATTTTCTGGTGCTTATAATACATCCACAGGGGCATCCAAATATATACAAATTGTAAAGAATCACTATCCAGCCAATTTTCAAAATTTACCAAAACTTTGTATTGCTTTTAAGTAGGGATATTAGTTCAAGTTGTCAAGGTGTGAGCACTGATTACGAGTCTATACAAATGGTTATTAGATCTAAAATCCTGTAAAAATGCAATCTTACACTAACCCCCCCCCCCCCCCCCCCCCCCAAGGCCAACAACAACACTGTGTAGCCATTATAAAAGGTTGGAAAGTGTGGCTATATTTCAAATGTTACATTTACATTTTTGGCAAGCTATATCCAACTTATACCCAGCTTGTTAAAAGCTTTAATCTGTCTGAAGACTATTAATACAAATAAGATATAAAAAAAAACACAGATAGGGCTTGTATCGTAGCGCTTACAGTCACAGAATCTGTTTAGATTTGGGAATAATTAGTTCATATTTGTCACTTTTTATTTGTCTTATGTTGGTGTTTTTTGTTGTTCAAAATTACAGATGTCATTGAATTACTGGATTCATCAGATCGGGCCCAGTGTTTTCAGAATAACGGTGAGAAGTTAAAACAAACGGACTATCAAGGTCATTTTCAAACTAAGTTTCTACATTACGCACTACGGAAATACATTTTAAAACTTGGGGTGTCGTGGTATACTGGTTAAATCCAGGAGTGGAAGGTTCCAACCCAGTTCTGTCACCTTCCAACCAAATGTGAAATGGGTATTCGGCAATTGCTATGGTAATAATGATTGCAGGGCCCACAGGAATAGCGGTATTAATACTGATGGGGCCATCATCCATACATAACAGAATAACATCAATTTCTTATTCTAATTATTACGAAATTGAAACTGTAAAATTCCCTATCACACTTCAGAGTCCCCTTCAAAACCTAAATCAAATATTCTTCCCCATTTGTCTCTCTGTCTCTATTCTTGTTATATGTCGCTATTCTCCCCTACCTATACCTATACCCCCATTGTCCTCTCTATCCATGACAGGTCCTGTATGTCTTGTATATCTGGATCAATAGCCGACGGAACGACAAAACAATGAAATACATATGGGAGTAGAAGAAAAATTTGGTCTTGTGGGATATCGGTCCAAAAGGGACGCTCTGAAAAGTGAATGCCAACAAGATCGACAACGTTCTAGTAGGCCGTCGTTGTAGTGAACCCTAAAACAATGTTTCAGCGGGATTAACAGACCAAAATAATTTATCAGTTTCGCGAGCACTGCTAACCCATATCTTTCATTCTTTCTTCTGGTTCATACAGATAGTATCTATTTCTGTAACCACACAGCCGTCGATATCATTTTGGTATCGGTCTGCAACAACGTAGCAGTATGCCGCAGGTTTAGATGTTCACGGAGTCGGAGAAATATTACGATTAGCCTGATTGGAAACCCTACAAGACCAAGGCTGAGATGCACGCCGCCCTCTTCCGAACAGCCAAGCAACCAAATATGGGTAACGAGCCCATTAATTTGTACAAAAGAGTTGAACCCATCAAGTCGTCTTCTGCTAAACGTTAAATCCGACGCTGGGGTTTTGCTTCGACAATTTGAATTAGAAGGAGACGAAGAAAAAGAAGAACGAGAAGAAAAAAGAAAGAAAACACTCATGAATGAAACTGAAAATAATGTTACAACTTAGATAGGCATTGAGACATGCTGTGTTTATATACAAGTTAACAATAAGAAAATGAAGTCTACATGTATATACGTAAACGGTGCTAAATTCCTGGGGAAGACTAAACCGATTTTACACACGTAAAAAATGGAGCCCCTCTTGTGATCTCGTGCCCCTCCTTTCTACATTTTAACCCCCTCTCCATCAGAGCCCTCTGTACTTGTCAATCTCTGTTCATAATACCCATCTTTTAACGGAACACTGGATCGTCCCTGCTGTATTCAATCACTTCGGAATTAAAATACCATGGCTACTACTAAAGCAATGATCCATAATGTACGTATTAATCAATTTCATTTTATTTGTTAACACGTCCATAACGACTTCTTATTTGCCCCTCGATTTTAGTATACGTTTAGGTCATTATAATCCGTTATATAATTTTTAGTTTTTGTTTTGTCCCATGTTTTCATGTTAATTATCGAATCAATATGTTCCATGTACATGCTTATTGTGCTCAATTTCTTACCCACAGATCACAGTCGTCGAAGGCGTCCATATTCACAATATAACACTTCACCTGTTGTCATTCACTGATTTGAGTCCAGCCGTGGCGACTAGCGCCGACACGACAACACAACCGCTGACATCGACTGTTGAGACGACTACAACCACCACTAGAAGAACAACTGATGCAATAGCACCAGAGGATACAACACTGGCAGCAGCTACGACACAACAAGAGCCAGGAACTACTGAAAGAAGCTCGGTAGCACAGCCATCAACAGGTAAACATGTGGCACTAATTACTCTGGCTTTTATCTTCTTTAATTCACTTGTGCGCCTCGTAATAGAAGTTCTAGATAGTTCGAGCCCCCATACTATTGCCTTCTTGTATTCTTCCTCTTTTTCTTTTTCTTCTGTTATTCTATTCTTCTTTTTCTACCTATTCTTTCTTCTTCTGGTCTTAGTCGGGTCTTTTTCTGTTTTCTTCTTCTTCTTCCTAATTCTTTCTTCTTCTTCTTCTTCTTCTTCTTCTTCTTCTTCTTCTTCTTCTTCTTCTTCATCTTCTTCTTCTTCTTCATCATCTTCTTCTTCTTCTTCTTCCTTTTCGATCGTAGTCTTCTTTTTCCTCTTCTTTAACTATCTATGATTATGAATGCTTTTGTTAATTGATCTGTAAACCTTATTTCCGAATGGACAATAAATAATTAATTTTACTATGATCAAACTCAATTAATTTCATTAAGTGAGTTCCGTCTGATCCATGGACCAGTAGGCTTTTAACTTGATTAAATCATCAATATACACATTTTTATGAAATCTTATTTTGGCGGCACGTAATACATCATTGGTAATGTTCACACAGTTCAAAAGGTAATGAACAATGCTATTGATATTACCTCAAAGTGATTTCAAGGCCGATGTGACAAACGTACTTTTTGATTAATATCATCCGCAGATTCTATTAATCCAGTGATCCCAGTCGTCATCGTCGTCGTTGTGGTGTTTCTGATTGTCGTTATCTCTGGAGTCATCTGCTACAAGAGAAGGTATCATTTTCCATATTGTTCCATTCTTTGTTGTTTTCCTGTATTATATCATTCTTATTCCTAAAATATTTCACAGCACTAAGTTTTCTTCTTTAAATCAATGGGAATTATTTGAATTATAGACGGGTTGTCTACAGAGATGATCACATAGAGAGACAGAGACAGAGAGAGTTAGAGGGGGAGATCATGGCATGGAGCTTCTGTTGAAGGCAACAAAGGGAGAGAGTCTGGAACTAGCCAAAGTCGATTGATGTCGATAGAAACAAACAGAGAAGAAGAGCGAGATGTGTGTATGTGTGTGCGTGTGTGTGCGTGTGTGTGTGTGTGGGAGGGGGAGGGGTGAGGACTTTAATCATCGTTTATATTATCGTCCGCATTCTTACTTATTAATTACTTATTCCCTTGGATAGGTCTCATTGTACATGTACATCAACTTTGCTTCGTTATAGAATTTCCCTAACAGGCAATGCAATAAAATGAATAAAGACCATATACCATTTTTGACTGAATAAGGAGACCCATTGTATATTCTGCCAATCTCTTGCTTGAGTATCCTTTTAAAAATCATGTATCTTTTGACGTTATTCTACCATCCTTTTTCTTCTTCTTATTTATAGACAATTATCTAGATCAAAAGATCGGGACCCACACCTTGACGCCCCAACAACTGTTCTCAACCCAAGCTTCACGACCTCCGCTATGGACCAAAATGATTACACAGAATGTACAAATGCAATAGAGGGCGCTTCAAATGCTGCCATGCCCTTGTCCTCTGAGACCAATCAACACAACGAGTACTTTGAACTTCCCACCTCTGTCCCACCGACAAAACAGGGTAACATGGCCATCTACAACGAGGTAGGAGAACAGGACTATAATGTCTTGTTTGGAGGCAAAGAACAAGGAGATTATCACGAGTACAACCTACCAGAAACTGCACAGAAAACACAAAGCGGTCCTTACCAAGATCTTATGAAAGACAGAATAAAGGGAGCAGTAACTTCCCCAACAGGCACTTTGTTAAAAGGAGTTGAACATGCATTAAATGGTGATAATGATAAGATCTTTCAGCCTAAAAATAAAGGTGCTCCTACTGAAAGGAACAGTCACGCATATCAGGATTTACGTGAAGACGATAGCAACTATACTTCTGTACTCCGAGATGACGGTACATCTACGAGTCCCGTGGCTAAAAATCCAGCAATAAACCATATTTCCAAGACGCAGACTTTACAGGATCAGGATGAAGAGTACACCGAACTTCCATCTCTAGTCTCACCTACCAATCATGACAACGGAGACATCTACAACGAGGTAGGAGAACAGGACTACAATGTCTTGTTCGGAGGCAAAGAACAAGGAGATTATCACGAGTATAACCTACCAGAGTGTGTACAGAAAACACCAAGCGGGCCTTATCAAGAGCTTCTTAAAGGGGGGAAGCAGGATCTTCACGGTCAAACGAAACGTGGCGTTCCAATTGAAACAGTCGACCAAGGCTATCAAGATTTACGTAAAGATGAAACCGACTACACCTCCCTTCACTTAAATGCAAAAACACCCACGAAACCTGATAATGATAGTGCCGTTGCATCAATGAATAATACTTACCAGGCGCTTCAGACCAGTGGTCCTGATTACGCCACCCTAGAGCCAAATGCGAATGACCCATCTCCTGCATATCCTAAGCCTGGTTCAATCCCAAACAATGACTACCAATCTCTCGCGAAAAATGAAATTGGCACCGTTGTTTCGGCCCGTGGATTCGATCAAGGTGGAATGTCCGTGAAACAGGAAGCGACACAAGATAACACATACCAGCACCTAATTAAAGATGACAACACTCCCGAATCCATGAGTGGTAACACCGAGGCAACGGAAAAGAACCAGGATAATACCTATGACGTGCTTCAACATGGCTTAAAGACGCCTGGACACCCGCCCTCTAACGGGTATGGTTCTCTGGGTATGACAACTGAAACAGAAGATCTTGATCCCGGCGCAGAGCCAAAAGCGACATCGGATTATGAAATTCCGAAGCAGGAAATCTCCGAAGAGCCATACGACCATCTCCAGCGCAAGGAATTGTCAGAAACGTCACCTATCAATCCAGGTACAATGACAGAAAAATCTGGTGGTGACGATGATTACGAGAATCCTAGTAGTTCCCTTGATGACCAGACAAACGCCTATCAGACCTTGGACAAGCTTGAATATCAAGGAAACGATGAAGACGGTGTCGATGAAGACTATACACATCTTCAGAGGCCCCTGGGAAACACGGTCTCCCAGGGTCGGACCAGCGCTTTGGATATGGGCAATCTGTACGGGAAGCTCAACTTCGCTTATGAATCGAAATAATGGTACGAATATACCAAGGAGAAGAGAAAAGGGAAGATGATATTTTGATTCTCGTGCTCAATTATGACAACTTAGTAGAACACGTTTTGGTCACCGTGTACATGATGTAGTGCGATAATGTTACAGAAATGACCTCTCACAAATTTAAACAGAAGACCGGGGTAATAGTATAGGTGTTGGAATATTGCATGTTGCAATAAGTGGAAGTTTCCTGCCTTTTTGTTGTTGACGAAATGACAACTAATGGGCATACTTATGAAACGACAAACTTATCTTGATAGTTGCACTTTATACATACATTCTGAAATGTTTCTTGGGTTCATCGATTTGCACTGTATAGAATAATGTTAAAGAGCGATGAAGGAGCATGTTTATCTGAATTATCTGTATATAATTATATAGTGGAGACACAGGATACAAGAAAGTCTATTTGTGACATTGTATAAAATATGTATCGATTTTAGCATACGGCAGCTGTTAATATTGTAATTGTTAATAAAGTTTGTGACGATAGTGATGTCATTCATTATTAGCCGCATTATTTATCCCTTGTAATTACATGATATTTGCCAACTGGAACATGAGTGGTAGGGAGTTGAAGAAAAAAAAATAACAAGAACAAGAAAGCCACATAGATGAGTGGTATTACAGAGTTACATTTTGAAATGAAGAGATTGATGAGAAAGAGGGAGAGAGACAGAGAGAGAGAGAGAGAGATGGAGTATAAGATCAATAAAGAAAGCATAAATGAACTTCAAGGCTTAATCATGGGAAATATAAATGGCTAAAGGCGTCAGCGTGTTCAAAAGGGCAGTTGAGGCAAATCAGAAATGGAGCAGGGTGAACAGAGAGAGAGAGAGAAAGTAATGACCTTAGAGCGGTTTGAAGGAAATGCATATCAAGGATCGATCTGTCCACGTCCGATAGTATTATTTCAAATCTTTCTCTTTTTTTAGAGAAAAGGAAAAAGAATGGAAAGAAAGAATGAAAGCGAAAAATAGTAAGAAAGAAAGGTGGAAGAAATGAAGCAAGAACGAAACCAAATACGAATCAGAAGAGAACGTAAGTTCATATAGTTTAAAGGGCGAACGAATATTTTGAGCTGTGATCGCAGAATATTATTGTTACCGTGTTCATTTCCTCAAATCCATGCTATTAGTCCTGCTCCAATAAATTAATTTCCTTAGCAGAGAGAAGGTAGTTCTTATGTTAAATAGAAATATATTTTGGAGGTTATCAGACAACTGTTATGGTACTTACAACGACGTTGAGAAGTGAATCGTCATCGAATTTGATTCGTATACAAAGCGGTCGTCTGCATATGGTCCCCATTGAGATATACATGTATAACAGTGTCCTTGGGAAATGGATAATTAAATCATTTAAAATTTGTCTTTCAAGGCAAACGTAGGTCTCTACACCACGTCACTACTATACTGTTTGTCTGTTCAGTACCGTACTTTGCTTTGCAGGTTCCCATAAAAGGGCTAGGCTAGGGTAAAGAGCATGTGTGTGCATATAAACATTACACTTGTGTTTAACAATTATACTAGAGACGTGCAGGGGCGGCGATTTCTTGTCATGACCGGGGGGGGGGACGAAATGCGAGGGACGAGGGAGCAGACGAGGGCGTGGGGTCCAGAAGCAAAGCCCCGCCGGGTGTCAAGGGGCAAAGCCTCATGAAGCTCAGGCGTTTAAGGCATTTCACTACGGTCAGATGAGCATGCAACCAGGGGCCCACCTGCAGGTCCTTAGTGCACTCCAAGGGGCAGAGCCCCGGAAGCTCAGGAAAAAATAATGCCATTAGAATGAGAAATAAAACACATTTGAATTTCATTTTGGGGGGAACTGCCCCCAAGCCCAAGTGATTACCTCCTCACATGTTTTTGAAGTTTTGTTGTATTAACATATTACAGTCCGTAGCAAAACTACAGTAAAAACAAGCAATATTCTTTTTTCACACTTCACTGTTCTTGGTATTTACTTCTACATTTTTAAGGATATTATACGAGGTAGCGTAGCCACCGAGTGAGAAGATTTTTGCATTTTTATTTGTCTAAACGCTGCAATCTTGGGCCCTCCAGAGCCTAAAAGTGTGTTGCAGTCTTTAGTCAGTCTTTGCCATACTTTTTTTGGGGGTCACTTTTTCAAATTCTGAGGGGGGGGGGGCGATCCCCCCTAAAAAAATTGAGGGGGGACGTCTCCCCCCCCCCCGTCCCCCGGGATCGCCGCCACTGCAGACGTGCATCAACCTTATTTATGTCCGGGAACAGACCTTGAACCTCACAATCCGGACACATATCCATTACTCAGTTTCAGTGTCCGTCTGTACCAGTTTGGAAGAAGAGGACAGAGAATGAAGTAGGGAATTAAAACAAATTCTGTATTGTTTTGCAAACCACTTCCTGTTTAGAGCTTATGTTGAAGTATTTGAAGTGTTCCTGTAGTCAGTTCAACGTATTTTCATTCAGCAGAAACACCGAACCGGGCCACAAAAGTTCCATTTTTGTAAGTTTTGTGTCGGAATATAATGATTGTGTTTTATTACGAGTGTGTAAGTATGCGTATGAGTATGATGTGTTCTAGTATCATATATTGGAGAATAAAGGTAACTTTATAGGAGGAAGTTGAACAGTCATGCTTTGGACGCTACGACGTTGAAGCTCATTTCGAATTCTTTTATTGGAATTTTGTCTCGAGAGAAACTGGCTTGATTGGCATGAATTAATTAATTATGGATGTCACAAAGTTGTTTAGACCAGCAAAATATAAACACAATCTACAAAATCTTGCCCGAATAAATCGTTCACTGTAAAGTACTGCAACACGTAAGTCAAATATATGCTTAACTTCCTCATTGTGGTTCAATTATCTTTTCTCACAATATAATAGTTCTCTGTGCATCTTTTGCCAGAAAATTTAGACTAATATCTTTAAAATTGTAATCCTGATTATCTTGTAGCTATAGTTACGTTTGATATTGATATTGATAACAAAAACAACAACAATAATAATAATTATTATGATAATAATAATAATAATAATAATAATAATAATAATAATAATAATAATAATGATAATGATAATAATAATAATAATAATAATAATGATAATAATGATGACGATGATAATTTTAATAGCAGTTTTGTTTACTCAGGAAAGCTTTATCAGCATCAATCCTATTTTTTCAGAGGGCCCTGTAATTATAATTAACAAAGGAATTGCCAGGTATACCTAACTACACCTGGGTGGAGAATGAAAAATGTGGATCAATGTCTTGCCAAAGGTCGTTATTTAATTATTCGGACCCTAAGCCATAAGATTGAGAGTCAAGTGAATGAACCACTATACAACGTTACCCTCATTGATTCTGAGACAATTTCTTCTCTACCAGAACTTGATAACACCTTCAAAAGTGGACAGTCATGGCCTGGGCAGAGAGGATAGGTCTGATGGTGCTTCGTGTATCCTTCTCTTTGCTAGTCCTCAGGCAAGCAGCATCAGTCACAACACCACCCGTCCAGGAATGTGGTAGGCAAATCTCGATTGTACTTAGAAATAGATGGTTAAAAAAATCACAGTGGTAGATCCAGAACTCTCTGGCAAGGGTGGGGGTCTACTTCTCTTTTCCATAGGTTACTCGATGTGTGATAAATTTGATACAACTTTTAATAATATTTCATTTAACGATTTTGTTTTCTTCTTCTTTTAAAACTAGTATATACATGATTCATACCCCACATTTGTTGTCCTTCGCCTTTGTATTTCCAAAGGGTCTGAATGTTAACCCAACTATCTAACGACTGTGATCAATGGCAAGGATTTAAACTCTGCTCAGGCTATTTTAAGCCAATTGTCTTCCCCTTTCTTCTTCAGAGACTAAGAAAATCGTCTGCGAGGACCAGTCGACCAAAATCAATTGCGAAAATGGCCTTATCTACATTTGCAATGCTGTCTATGGGCGAAGTGACAACAAAACCTGTCCTCACGACCAAGTATCAGACACGAATTGTGGAAAACACGTAGAGGATGCTCTCGTTCCAGATTGTGACTGCCAATCGCAATGCACCGTTACAGCATCGAATGATCTTTATGGTGATCCGTGCCCTGGAACATATAAGTACCTTGAGGTAGCCTACACATGCAAAGGTAACGATTCTCCTTTCAACTTCTAATTCAATTTTTTTTAGGGGGGGGGGGGGGGGTATCCAAATTCTACTTCCTTCATCATTTACACAAAGCTATATTTGTAAACACCAGCATCCCTCATCGAAACGTAGATAATGCTATGTCTAATGATGTTTAAAAAGTCCGCATCGAGGTGCCTGAATGTCGTCATATTCGGGCACCTTGCTGCCCGAATTATATCTTATATTTATATATAAAATTACACTTTTACCACGCTCGTTCATTTCACTCGCTCGCAACATTTAGAAACATGATAATTCTGTGAAAGGAGATCCCTGAATATCCTTGTATTCATGTATCAAGGTGACCGAATAATTATATGAATTATGTATTCATGTATTCTGCAGCAAGGTGCACCCATGCATAAGTCATATTTTATCTAGTGCATGTGCTTTGATTACACAATTTCTTTTTTAACCACATTTAAGGGTCGTTTTTTCTTTTTCGCTGTGCACTTTCATGCATACATGGCATTTGACGAGTCCCAGAGTGATGCAAAAGTAATCCTCTATGATGAATTTAGAATTGAGGTGACGCGAAACTTTGTATTTCTTAAAAGAGTGCCGTTAGTAAAAAAAAAAAAAAGGTCGAAAAACGCTGCTCTAACCTATCTGCTTTCTCAGTAGCCCTTTTTAATGTCTGTACGTTGCTATTCAACTGAAGTGTTTTCATGTATTTGGATGACCTCGCAATTTTATTACTTAAATACAGAAAAACAACAAATCAGTTTAACTTTTCTTTGCAGACCTACATTGTTGCGAATACTGATATTTTTGTTTGGTCTCATTATTTCAACCCGTTCAGTGTTACCAATGACAACCGTCACAACCATTGGACCATCGCCATCAGTCTCTGGTAAATAACCACATTAATTTTTTAACCACATTTAAGGGTCATTTTCGTTTTCTCGCTTGCCTCGCTCGTTTTCGAAAAAAAATATAAACAAATGTGCTATTACGTGCATGCATGGCACTAGATGAGTCCAAGATTGCTGCAAAATTAATCTTCTATGATGAAATTAGGATTGAGGCGACGCGAAACTGTGTATTCTTAGAAGGGTGTCGTGAGTTACCTGGTTACCTGGTTGCCGCCGTCAGTTGCTGGCGATTGGCGACCACATCTGCACATTTTCTTGTTGTCTTTCTCCATTTGTTTCTATCCTGTGCTAATCTTTTGGCTTCTGAGTATGTGAGACCTGTCCATTCTTTGATCTTATCAAACCACTGCTTTCTCTGTCTGCCTCTCTTTCTTTTTCCTTCTACTTGGCTTTTTATTATTTGTGCTGCTAAGGGGCTCCCACTGACACGCAGAATGTGTCCAAAGTAACCAATCTTGAGGCGGGCCACTTTTCCAAGGACATCTCTTTCTGTGTTTAGTTCTTGTAGGACACTGAGGTTGGTTCTTTTGTCCTTCCAGCTGATTTTTAGCATTTTCCTCCAGAACCACATTTCTGCTGCCATGATGCGATTTTCATCGGCTTTGAGCAGTGTCCAGCTTTCAGCACCATAAAGTAAAGCACTCCAAACCAGGGTTTTGGCCAGTTTTATTTTCAGGCCGGTTGAGATGTTCCTGTCATTCCAAAGTACATGCAGGTCAACCATTCTCTTCTTCGCTATAGCTATTCTGATCTTTATATCACTGGTACAGCTGGCATCGCTGTTCTTTGTAGATCCAAGATATTTGAAGCTTTCCACATCTTTGACTGTTTCCCCGTCGATCTGGATGCTGCGATTGGTATCTGAGGTTTTACCAGCAACTAGGAGTTTAGTCTTTTTAACATTTAGATGTAAGTTGAGTTTCTTGCCGGCATCTTTTACTGCATGTGTGAGACTTTCAATTCCATCTTTGGAAGATTCGATAAGTGCTGTGTCGTCAGCATATCTGAGTTTTGAGATGTTTTTGCCACCAAATTTAATGCCATAGTGCGCAACATCTGCTTCCCTCATCCCACTTTCTGTGTATGTGACGAAGAGGTATGGTGATAAGATGCAACCCTGTCTTGCACCTTTTCCCATCTCAAACTTTTCAATGTGTTCACCATCCCAACGGATTCTAGCTCTTTGGTTTACATAGAGAGATTGGATTAAAGTGACGAGCTGTTTTGGGAAACCCATATCTAAGAAGACGGAGAAAAGTTTGTTGTGGCTTACAGAATCAAACGCCTTTGAATAGTCTATGAACATAATAAAAGCTTGTTGATCCATGGCAATCACCTTCTCAAGTAAAACTTGCAAACATACAAGCATGTCCCTGGTCCCTCTGCCTTTTCTGTAGGCAGCATGGTCTTCTGGTTGCTCTTGTTCTAACTTTTGTTTCATTCTGTTAAAAATTATCACGAGTAAGATTTTGCTGGTGTGACTAATAAGGGCAATAGTCCTGTAGTTTGAGCACAGTTTTTGATTTCCAGATTTAAACAGAACAACAAATTCCTGTATCTTCCATTCATCTGGCCAATGGCAAGAAGTCCAAATGCTCGCACACAATTTGTAGAGAAATTTGATACCATATGGTCCTGTAGCTTTCACCAGTTCGGCTGGTATTTCATCAATTCCTGGTGACTTCCCTGCTCTTAGCTTCTTCACCGCATGTTCAACTTCTTGTTCCATTGTAGAGACCTTCTCTTCTGTTTGTGGACTCTCATCAATTGGTCTTTTGAAAAGCTCAGTTCCATATTCTTTCCAGCGGTCCGATATGTTTTTCCTCTGATCTAAAATGATGCCGTTCTTGTCTTTTATGCATGATTGTTGTGCTTATCTGGGGTTGGTCTTGACCGATTTGATAGCCGAGTACATTTCTTTAGCTTTACCAGCTATGTTGAAATCGTTCACTTCCATGCATCTTTCTTCCAACCAGTATGCTTTATCCTTCCTTATTTTTCTTTGGATTTCTGATCGTGAGTAAAACAGTTAAAAAATGCTGCTCTAACCTACCTGCTTTCTCACTAGCCTTTTTTAATGAGGGTACATTGTTCTTCAACTTAAGTGTTTTCATGTAATTGGATGACCTCGTAATTCTATACGTTATTGTTTAAATACAGAACAAAATCAAAATTAAGTTTAGCTTTTCTTTTCAGGCCTACATTGTCGCAAATAATGATATTTTTGTTTGGTCTCATTATTTCAACCCGTTCAGTGTTACCAATGATTTCAAGATTTCAAGATTTCAAATTTATTCAGTTTTCAACAAAACATTACAAATCAATTATAAGCATTTAAAACAAATTTAAGAAATACATGTTGGAAACAGAGGGGTCCACTAAAAAGCAATGCTTGTACAAGTGTGAACACCTCAAATGAAACTTAGGAATAATGAGTAATTAAATTAACTAATCTGTAACTACAAAAAAAACACTACAAAATAGGGGGGGGGAGGGGGAATGCCAACAGAGACGAGAAGGGACAAGACAATACTATACACGACAAAGATAGAAGAACACGGTCATAGTACAAAGAGTAGACAATGACAAAAAGAAGTGAGAGATCGAGGGTACAGAAAATAATACTAAAAGATGAGCTGCATGTGGGGTTGAGAAGAAGATAAGGAAAGAGAAATGCGCGTTAGAAAGGAAATAAGCATGAGAAGGAACAATATAATATATCAAATTACATCGTGAGTCAGTGAGCGGAGAATGATCTTGTAGTAAGCAAGAGCAACAAACGGCATATAATTCAATGAGGTGTATATGATTTTAATAAAAACAATTTCAATTGTTTCTTAAAAGTATTAATCGATGGAGCATTTTTTATTTCACCACTTAATGAATTCCAAAACTTTGGACCTTCATATATAAATGTTTTTTGAGCTGAGAGGGTCCGCAAGAGAGGTAAATGAAAATCATCTGAATGTCTTGTTGGGTAATTATGAACTGAGCTATTTTTAAAAAACATTTCTTGAAAAACAGATGGCAACATATTATTATTATAATTATACATAAATTGACCAAGTTGGAAAAATATAAGTCTTTTACCTTAAGTATCTTATTTTCAAAAAATAGAGCGTCTGTATGGGAGCGAAAGGGGGAATTACAAATAATACGAATAATCTTCTTTTGTAATAAAAACACTTTATCTAATGACGTTTGATGAGTGTTACCCCAAACTAAGAGACCGTAGTTCAAGTATGGGAGTATCATAGAACTATAAAGCATAATTAAGGAATTAAGAGGAAGACATGTCTTTACTTTGTAAATAATACCAATATTTCGAGAAATAATTTTACAAATATTGTCGATGTGAATTCTCCAAGAAAGCTTTTGGTCAACCGTAACACCCAAAAATGTATTAAATGAAACACACTCTAATGGAGTATCTTCAAAAATTATGTTTGCTGGCAATGAATTTATAGATTTACTAAATAACATATACTTCGTTTTCTGGATATTCAAAGATAATTTGTTCGCTCTAATCCACGATAAAATATTACGCATTTCAATATTAATAATTTCAACTAATCTATGAGGGTCTTTGTGAGAGAAAAATAAATTTGTGTCATCAGCAAAGAGTACGAAAGACAAAATATCAGATGATCGACAAAAGTCATTAATATATAGAATAAATAAGAGCGGGCCTAAAATGCTACCTTGTGGAACACCACAATTTATTTTGCGAAAATCTGAGGAGTTGTCATTTAAAAAAACATATTGCTCTCTATCCGAAAGATAGCTCCTGAACCACTCCAAGGCCTTCCCACGTACACCATAATGTGAAAGTTTATAAAGTAAAATATCGTGGTTAATCGTGTCGAAGGCCTTGGAGAAGTCCAGGAATATACCAATCATATGGGAAGATTTGTCGATGGAATGAGCTACCTTTTCAATAAAAGACAATAATGCGTGTACAGTATTATGTTTTTCCCTGAAACCAAATTGAAGATTAGAAAAAGTATTATGATTTTTTAAAAAACATACTGTCCGAATATAAATTATCTTTTCTAAAATTTTCGAAAAAGAAGATAATAAAGAAATGGGACGATAATTACTAATATCTAATTTATCACCCTTTTTAAACAAAGGAAGGACCTTAGCAACTTTCATTGAAGTGGGTACCTGGCCATATAATAAAGACAAATTAATAATATGGACGAGAGGATCCACAACGGAAGATATAATGCCCTTTAAAATAAAATTGTTTATTTCATCATGGCCTGAACTTTTCTTAGTCTTTAGTTTCGAAACAATATCTAAAACTTCACATCTGTGAGTAGGAACAAAAAATATAGACTTTTGATTGGGCTGGCCCAAAAATTCAACAAAATGCTTGTTTGTTGGAGGAATGTTAACAGCAAGATTTTCACCAATCGATGAAAAATAATTATTAAAAATATTTACTATGTCACTAGGATCCTCAACGATCTCATCATTAAAATTAATTTTGTTTATGTCAGATTTATTTTTAGTAACATTCATTGCCTGTTTAATTATTTTCCAGGTATTTTTCATATCATGTTTGTATAATATCAACATATTTTCAAAATATCTTTTCTTTTCCAAACGAATAATCTTAGTCAAAATATTTTTGTAGGATGTTTAACTTTTGATCGTTCTGTGCCCTTCAATTTATGTCTATAAAAAAGATTATTTTTCTTATTTATCGAACGTAATATTGATTTAGTGATCCAAGGGAGCCTTGGTGTTTTTTTATAATTATTAGTTTTATCTCTTTGTTTAGGTATGCAAGTATCTAAATGGTTATTCAAAATATCACAAAAATTGACGTAAGATGAATTCGCATCATCTACACCATAAACAGGAGACCAATCTACATGTTCAAGACTAGAAACAAGGCTAGCTAACTTTGCCTGAGTGACTTTACGTTTAAATAAACGTGGGTCATAATTGTTAATTGATTGAGATAGAGTATAATGTGTTACAATGGGATAATGGTCGGTTAAGTCAGAAAGAACAATATAAGAGTCAGGGTGGGAAATTATATTTGAAAAAATATTGTCTATTAGGGAGGCAGAGGAGTTTGTTACGCGAGTGGGCTTGGAAATAAGAGGTAAAAAAGAGGCAGAAAAGAGGGTCTCAAGAAACTCTTGTGACACATTATTATGTTCATGATTTAATAGATTTATATTAAAGTCCCCCATTAAAAAACAATCTTTAGTAATTAACACTGGACTTCTCAATAAGTCAGATAACTGCAGCAAAAATTCTCTTGGGTTTGAATTAGGGGGTCGATAAATTACTCCAACCATTATATTTTTACCTCCAGGATTCATAATTTCAATAAAAAGAGTTTCAAAGACATCATTAATTATTGAAATATTATCATGCACAACATAATTAAAAGTTTTAAGCATATATAATGCAACACCACCGCCGACTCTACCTTGCCTGTTTTTAAAGACAAAATCATAATTTTCGATTAAAAATGGTAAATTAGAATTGTGGGATAACCAGGTCTCAGTCAGGCCAATTAAAGAAAGCTGTATATTGGAAGGGTTATCTAAGAATGATTGCAATTCATCAAAATGTTTATTTAAACTTCGTATATTGAAATGCAATAAAGAGAATGTATCACTATTAAAATCTTTAATAATATCATAAAATTGTGCATTTGTTATATACTTTGAAAAAGAATGTTGTGCTGGATCCTCGAGATCAAAATTCAAATTCAACTCCTGGGATGATGAATTTAAATTTTCAACAACAATTTCATCAAAAGATCCTGGAAAATTAAGAAAGGGTTGATTATTAGCTTGATTGGGTCTCAATAAATCAAAAAGGTCATCATCGCTCACAGACTCAAAAGGCAAATTGTGATCTAAATCAGCCAGATCAGCCATGCGGGGTTCGGAAGCAGTACCTGAAAAGGAGAAAGCGCATCAAGTATAAAATCAAATAAGCCATTGGAGGCGCTTTTAGTATGCAGGTGCAGAAGAAAGGAAAGAAAAAAAAAGAAAAAAGGAAAGTGGAACAAACATATGCAGCAGGACAATAGATAGAAACAACTGACAAACACAGACACGACGAATCATACAAGGGCACAGTAAGAGAATATCTTGACATGACAAAACAAAAAATTGTTATACGGGCACTGACTAATGCTGTCGTAAACAAGAGGAAGAAAAAAAGAAAAAGAAACAAAAAGAAGCACGTTAATGGCATTACTCCCTTAGGGAAAATATATATAATTGGGTACACCATGCATAGGACTAAACAACACGTTTTCATGAATAAAATGTTTTATTAAAAAAAAAAAAAAAAAACAAGGAATTAAATGTACATAACATAAACATACTGACTGAAGCAAGTACTCCAAAGTAGGTGGATTTTTCCAGCACCAAATGTAATTACGACTAGAGTATTGAATGTGACCATAAAATCGTAACCATAAAATCGTATCAGAGTGTTATCAGTCAAAGTAAACACAAGCAAAGTTGACAAAATCGGTTGCTCACAAACACCAATCCTGGGCCCGAATTCACAAAGGAGGCCCGTCGACAAACCCATGTTTATGTGCGTCATAATTATGACGCAACGCGTCGAAACAAAAGGAGGCTTGGATTGTCGACAAACCCCCTCTGCGAACTCGGGCCCATATGTTTAGAAAATTGTAGGGGCAAAGGCAATTTTTAGTGTATCAGATTGCAACAATTTGTATGCAAAACATTCGCCCTACGCACATGCAAAACACTACAAACAGGCTGGATGGAAGAATCAGTGTCTGGGAATGTACATAGAAAAAAGTTATACAATAGATATTCATTATACAATCATGTAAACGGCTTCAGTTTATCGTCTATTATTATCTGGATAATAAAATTGACGTGCAAAATTCAGTTGAACCCAGCTGATCCCAACCACTTCAACCTGCCCGCTATTATGGAGGTATCAGGTAAATGCATGTAGTAATTCATGTCCTTAAATATTTTTGAAGCAAGCTTTTAGTAGCCATTAAGTACGTAAGTGGTTGACATTGGTAGGGAGAGGAATGTCATGGCTGTAAAATTACTTTGACAATTACATTTTATAGAGCATGCCTGAGCAGCAGCTGGTTACACATCGATATTATAGAGGGCAAAATACAGTGAATTAGTGATGCAAGTGTTTGGACACAGAATATGCGTCAGTTGCACTTGATTAATTTTGTTTAACATAAATTGCGGGGTATTGAAAGTTTGCCAGAAATTCATCCAACTGGAGATATAGCGACGATTGAATAATAAATTAGATAGTTGGTGGTTCAGGCAAGCATAAATTATGTTTACGAGATACACAGGGGTAATCAAGAAAAACGACAATTTAAACATTTGAAGATCTAACGATAACATACAAAGGTTTGAAGATCATTATGAACTTGTAACACATTATCTTGTAAACATTATCTGAGGAAGAGGACAGATTTTCATTTTGATTTTGTTGAATTGCTGATTTTGTATTAAATTAAACCCATGTTGGGCATTCATGTATTTCCACAGAAATCAGTCAAAATATAAGCCAAATATTTTTTCTACAATTCAGTCCTCTATTAAGTATGCTATTCAACAAAAACAAAAACCAAAAAAACCCCAAAGAAATGCAATAAATTTTCAATAATTCATTCCATTTTGCCCCGACCCCCAACATAAACAAATCTTCTATGTGGGCATGCCTTGAACCATAATGCATGGCCCTACAGAGGATTTTTTTTCCTGTTGGGGACTTGGGGAAAATGCAATGAATTATTGAAAATGTATTGCATTTTCTTTGTTTTTTTGTTTTTGTGGGGGCGTCGACGTACCCTAGCGCCCGCTGCGTACATTCATGATTCATTGGCTGAGCAATGGCCTCGTTACTGTGAGCCCCCAGGATCAAAACAGTGTCGATGTGCTATATTAGTGCCCTTTTATGAGGCATTAATCCCCATTACTGTCAGTTACTACCTAAGGACGTAGGTCCCCTAGCTGATTAGCATAGTAGCACACACATGCTTTAGCAGTCATGCAAAACAAACACTCCCCAATTGTCATTCAATAAAATCTGAGAATGTATACTATTATCTAGATCTATTAGGAATAAATCATTGTCAAAATCATTCAATAAATTGGGGGTAAAAATAATTATTCCACCATTATGACCAACAGTGTATGATGAATTTAGGATTAAGGTGACAATTCATGGAACTTTGTATTACTAAAAGTGTGCCGTGAGTAAAATAGTTTGAAAAACGCTGTTCTAACATAGCTGCTTGCTCACTAGCCTTTTTAAAAATGTTTAAATATTGTTGTTCAACTGGTGTTTTATCATGTAATTGGGTCACCTCGCAATTCTATACGTTATTGTTTAAATACCGAACACAATTAAAATTCAGTTTAGCTTTTCTTTGCAGGCCTACATTGTCGCAAATAATGATATTTTTGTTTGGTCTCATTATTTCAACCCGTTCAGTGTTACCAATGACAACCGTCACAACCATTGGACCATCGACACCAGCATCTGGTAAATAACAACATTATTTTTTCAACCACATTTAAGGTTCGTTCTTGTTTCTCGCTTGCTTCGCTCGCTCTCAAAAATTATAAACAAATGTGCCCTTACATGTATACCTGGCACTTGGCGAGTCCAAGAGTAATGCAAAATTAATCTTCTATCATGAAGCTAAGATTGCGGTGACAATACATGGAACTTTGTATTTCTTAAAAGTGTGCCGTGAGTAAAATAGTTTGAAAAAGGCCGTTCTAACCTACCTGCTTTCTCCTTTAAAAAAATGTTTAAATATTGTTGTTCAACTGGTGTTTTATTATGTAATGGGGTCACCTCGCAATTCTATACGTTATTGTTTAAATACAGAACAAAATTAAAATTAAGTTTAGGTTTTCTTTGCAGGCCTACATTGTCGTGAATAATGATAATTTTGTTTGGTCTTATTATTTCAACCCATTCAGTGTATCCAATAACAACCGTCATAACCACTGGACCATCGCCATCAGCCTCTGGTAAATAACCACACTAATTACTAATTACCATGTACGAATCATGAAAATACGCATCTTTGCAATAATTGTACACATTGCCATCAAATGAAAGTGTACGAAACAAACTCCTGCGACAATCGTTTTGGGGGTAATTTTCTTTATAACCCGAATTCTAGATTCATTCCTGAAACGATGTTTTACCTCAATCATTATCCTAATCCTAAACCTAAAGCTAGTATAAAGCTCCATTGTAACCCTAGCCCTATCTGTATACGTTTGACGAAAAAGAGCTCGGAGCGGTTGTCGCCGGATCGGATTTATGATCACCCGTATGAAAGGGAATTTCATGACTATAGGGTGAAAGAATAAACACCTTAAAGGTGAAATTCAAAGAAAGTCACAAATATGTCAACTAATGTATCACTAGAAACTGGTAAGCTAACAGATGGCCATCTTACAAGTTATAGGTCAACTACATATCGGGTGATTTATAAAAAATACAACCACCTCCATAGCAGCTGGGATATACGAGAGATTCGCCGGAAAAATAACGATGTTTTAATGACGTCACTATATGGACCAACACTGCCCAAGCAGACGACATCCCATAGAGAATGAACATAATTGCAAAGCTATTATTTCTCAAATTATAATCAGTTTAGTGTATATAAATGTAATGGCATGTCAAACCATTCAAAAGGGGATATGACCCGATTCTGATAACTAAAATCTTTTGCTTGTAAATACACAGGATAGGGGTTAATTAACAATCAAAGAAACCAGACTTTCGAATTGAAAAACCCCCGGAATGATATGAAGAACGGCATTTGTTCCCTCTTGAAACGCCGAACATACCCCGGTGTGTGCAGCTGAATATACAATGGCGTCTTATTTTGTTTACAAGCTACAGATTCCTTTATTTTTGTATCGCTGCATTTGTCATCAAAATAAAACCATGCGCGGGGTTTAGAGTGAGGCAATAGATTATACATTTAGCCTGACGGTAGTGAAGTAAAAGAAAGAACTCAAGAGAAGAAGAAAACACAGGCACTGAAAATGTGTGAGATGTCATGGGGCATCGTCTGCTTGTGCAAGTTATGTCTATACTGTGATCTCACACATCTCAGCAGCGTTCGGAGAGCTCTTCAGGTGCTATGCCGGGGCTGTATTTAAGCGTTTTGTAATTTATAATAATCATTACTTCGAATGTTTCCAAGCATTGAATTTTGATAACCTTGTCGAATCAAGGTTTCAACTTTGCAATAATGAGAATAAAGTTAGTTTTTAAAATCAATGAATATCTACTTTAAACTAGTCAAGTAAAATGTTCCAATGGTTTCGAATCATGTCTATATTATATATATTTTTGTATAATATATCTCAGATACATCATCCACAGACTACATTAGTCCAGTGATCCCAGCCGTCATCGTCATCGTTGTCTTGTTTCTGATTGTTGTAATCTCTGTAGTCATCTGCTACAAGAAAAGGTATCATTTTCTATGTTGCTCTATTCTTAGTTGTTTTCCCGTATAATTATTATCATTTTTATTCCCATAATTTTTCGGAAAATATCTGACTTATGGGTGGGTAGTGTACATAGATGATCTGACAGAGAGAGAGAGAGAGAGACAGAGAGGGAGAGAGAGATGGGGGAGGGGGTCGTGGCATAGAGCTAATGTTGAAGGCAACAAAGGAAGAGAGTCTGGAACAGCAAAACCAAAATCGATTGATGTGGCACAGAAAGAAACAGAGAAATAAAGTGAGGTGTGTGTTTGTTTGTGTGTGCGGGGGGGGGGGGGGGTGAGGACTTTGATCATCGTTGATATCATCGTCCCCACTCTTTCTTATTAATGACTTATTCCCTCGGATAGGACTCATTGTACATGTACATCATAACTCTGTTTCTTTATAGAACGTGCCTAACAGACAATGCAATAAATAAAGACCATAAACCATTTTTGACTGAATAAGGAGACCCATCATTTATTCTGCAAATCTCTTGCTTTTAAGTATCCCCTTATAAATTTATGTTGCTTTTGACGTTATTCTACCATTCCCTTTTCCCTCCTCTTTCTAGACAATTATCAAAATCAAAAGATCGGGACCGACACCTTGAAGCCCCCGCAACTGTTCTCAACCCAAGCTTCATGACCTCCGCTGTGGACCAAAATGATTACATAGAACGTGTAAATCCAATAGAGGGCGCTTCAAATGCTGCCATGCCATCATCCTCTGAGGACAATCAACACAACGAGTACTTTGAACTTTCCACCTCTGTCCCACCTACCAGACAAGGCAACATGGCCATCTACAACGAGGTAGGAGAACAGGACTACAATGTCTTGTTCGGGGGAAAAGAACAAGGAGATTATCACGAGTACAACCTACCAGAAAGTGCACAGAAAACACCAAGCGGACCTTATCAAGAGCTTCTTAAAACGGGAATGCAGGGAAGAATTACTGAAGGATCTTCTCCCAGAGGAACTTTAGTAAATGGGACTGAGTGTGCATTGGTTGAAGCGAAGCGTAAGGATCGTCACGGTCAAAATATACGTGGCGTTCCAAATGAAACAGTCGACCAAGGCTATCAAGATTTACGTAAAGATGATAACAACTACACCTCCAATCATCTAAATGCAAAAACACCTACGAAACCTGAGAACAGTAGTTCTGTTGCATCAATGAATAATACTTACCAGGCGCTTCAGGCCAGTGGTCCTGATTACGCCATCCTGGAGCCAAATACGAATGACCCATCTCCTGTATATCCTAAGCCTGGTTCACTCCCAAACAATGACTACCAATCTCTTGAGAAAAATGACACTGGCTCCGATGATACTGCCCGTGGATTCGATCAAGGTGGAGTTTCCATGAAACAGGACGCATCCCAAGATAACACATACCAGCACCTAATAAAAGATGACAACACTCCCGAATCCATGAATGGTAACATCAAGGCAACGGAAAAGGACCAGGATAAAACCTATGACGTGCTTCAACATGGCCAAAAGACGTCTGGACATCCGCCCTCTAACGAGTATGGTTCTTTGGGTATGACAACTGAGACTGGAGATCTTGATAACGATTATCCCGGCGCAGAGCCAAAAGCGACATCCGATTATGAAGTTCCGAAGCAGGAAATCTCCGAAGAGCCATACGACCATCTCCAGCGCAAGGAATTGTCAGAAACGTCACCTATCAATCCAGGTACAATGACAGAAAAATCTGCTGATGACGATGATTACGAGAATCCTAGTAGTTCCCTTGATGATGAGACAAACGCCTATCAGACCTTGGACAATCTTAGATCTCAAGGGAACTACGACCAAGACGGTGTCGATGAAGACTATTCACATCTCCAGAGGCCCCTGGGAAACACAGT
>JAVYIG010017914.1:0-23646 GCA_035222895.1 Strongylocentrotus droebachiensis
ATGTATACCCAGTAAGCAATGTTGTAGATGAGTATTTAATAACGGGCGAGCTACTCACGTGTCTTTTGTATAAATGTGGTATAAGGATATAGATCAAAATCAAGCAAAACTATGTACTCAAATGGAACTAAATGCTTGTCAATATTGATTTTCCTGACTAATCAGCAAGATTCCATAGAAGAAGAAAAAAGGTTTACTATTTAATTCTCGGGAAAAATAAATATTTACGAACAAAGCAGGGAAGCGGAAAGGTTTAAACAGGCATTATTATTAACACTCGAATTCATCAACCAAATCAATTGTAGACATTCATAAAACTAGTTTTTTCTTTAAGTAGGAATCGTCTAATTATCGAACTCAGTTTCACCTTCTTCTATGCAAGAATACATGAAAAATGGTTACATGCTAGCAGTACATTACGCTCAGATAACAATGTTGTCAAATTGACTTCATTGAAATGCCCTTTCGAATGATACAAAATACGGTATATGTTCAAACAGAAAATTTGAGTAAATTGAATTTGAATCTCATCTTTTAGAGCGCTTTTCGCCCCCTTCAGGATCCTTTTTTCTTGAAATTTTGAAAGCATATTTTGGTGCCCAACACAGGGCATCTAGAAGCCGGATTTTGAATATCTCTAAGGGGGGGGGGGGGAGGCTCTTAAAACGCCCCTTTTATACAAAATCACTAAATCCCATTCATTTTGCAAGCAGTGCTTGTGAGCTATATCGAGGTCCCTTCCTTTTCCCGATTCATTTCAAACTTTGTAGGCATAGTCTCTAGCATCCAATCATGGTCTCTAAAATCTTTGTTTTCCGAAATCACTCATGCGTGACTGTCCAGGCGCCATTTTGTATGTTTCATGCCGTGTTGAGGCCTTTCTTTCGGCCTACCTATCCCTATTATCCTAGATGGTACAGACTTCTAACAACAACGTTAATGCATCCATATCGAAATACTATTGCAGTTGTAGTTCTTCCTCTTCTTCTTTTTCTTCTTTTCTTCTTTTTTCCCCTTATTATCATTATCCATCTTCACTTTTAGTTTTGTTCTTATTCTTATTATTCGTATCTTCCTTCTTCTTCTTTTCACCATTATCATCATCATCTTCCTCAATATCATTATTTCCTTCTTCTTTCTTTTATATTTCTTCCTGTCTTTCATTTTTTCTTTACTTCATGTTACCTTCGCTTATTTTTAAGAATTACATGAAACTAAATATTTCAATTCCGTCATGATGAAATTAAAGATAGACGAAGGTAACTCTCAATACAAACACTTTTGAGTATGATTTTCCCACCATATTGTAGTCTTCATAATCACAACTCTCCAGTTATTACGCACTCATGTACATGCATTGATTTCACTCATGAAAGGATAACGGGAAATTGTTTCGAATGCCTTGCATTATTATGGGGTTTTATTTTTGTAATTCCGTAGACAATGGTTTTCTATAACATATTGATTTAGATATGTATCCTTCACACTTGTTTTATAGTTTTTATAAGTATTTCGTATCCTGTTTCGATGATAGTAATTTACAAAATAAAAATCATTCAGGGCTAGATTCATCTTTTTAAGGAGACACAACACAAAAAATTAATTATCACACGGATATGATTCAAATAATGCGATATAGTATTTGCACTTTTAAGTGATAGATGAAAGTCCCTTATGTGAGACGTGCTATTTTTATAAACATCTGAAAGTAAAACACTTTCATCATCTCATTAATCTCCTGGTTAGGATACGAAAATAGAAACATTAATATTTCCTGGTTTATCGTGTTCTTAGTTTTTTGTCGGATATAATCTCAAAATATGTTTTATAAGTATGTTGGTGCTTTAAAGATCAAATCAAATTCTGTAGAACTTTGCAGGAATTATGAATATGTCATGTATGTCCTATCTGTGAAATTTAAACATTAAAAGTGTCCTAGTATTCAAATTATGCAAGGAAACGCGTTTACCTTCTAGACTTCACTTTCAGACACTATTGAGTGACTGACTGACACATTTTTTTTCTTTAGTAATAACATACATACATTAAACTGTAACATGTACATGAGCATTTGTCTACATCAATAACCCTCTGCTCGTAACGGCCAAAATTAAACTGATTGAATCTTTGTGCAGCACAAAACGTACGACCATTCGGTAAAAGGGTCTATTACCTAGGTGATTGAAATCACTTAAGTCGATTCGACAATTAATGGTCGTTAATTTCCTACTAAAGTCATTTTCAAGCCCTTTCGTTTTGAGGGAATTTCTAAATAAGTATTGTCTTTCAATTAAACTTTTTCATTTTTTAGCCTACAAACGGGACATAGTACCTTGAATGTTTTTGTTTGTAGTATGTTGGTAAAAAAAAAAAAAAATCCGCATATATTACACTTCCAGATCCGTTCTTGAATATAGGCTATCCATGATTACGCCTGGGCTTTCATACTAGCATAATTAGTTTGATAACAGTGTGATAGGAGTAAACTATGACACAAGTATATAACTGGAAATGATTTTTCACACCGATTTCTGAGGTCATTGTCATAGCAGAGTAGGAAAACAAATTATCATCAACAAGATCCCGTTTACCACGAAACCTCGGGGAGAGGTCAAACGACTGAGGTTAGATGACTCAAATAATTTTTGCCCGAGTATTCTTTTATCACAGCGATCGAAGCTACATCGTTTACGATGAAATGATCTATTGTCATTATGACGTCATATCATTAAACTATTTTCTAGTCTTACGGATGAAGAGTTCATTCATCTTTTTTGTAGAGTTTAATATCCCATCCCCTGGCGGACTTACAAGGGGGGGGGGCATACTTCGGTCTGTAATATAAATGTGAACAGGGGCGTCGCTAGAAGGAGAGAGGGGTGTAACCACCCCACCCCAAGCCCCTTGACAAATCCTCTTTCAGCAATACTTTATAAGTTGTCGGCAAATCGCAAAAACGAAGGGGTGGCCAGAGGGGGGGGGGGGGGGGGTCGTGGGGAGGCGGGGGAGGCTTAATCATTGTTGGGAGAAAATGTGGATGTTGGTTGGCGACTTTTCCAAAATTACATTCTTTTTGTACCGGTACACAATGCACATAATTTATCATCGTTTATGATACGAGACGGCATAGAGAGAGAGAGAGAGACATCGTAATTCGTTCTTATGAAAACATAATAGGCTGGGATATTTTTAGGATTATATCATATCATACCATTGATTTGATACAAAACACACATTTCTCTTTTTCCTCAAAGTTATTAATAGTGCTTTGTAGTAACCTATAGAGCTTCAGAACTATTGTACAGACAAAGTTCTACACCAAATTTCTCTTTATTTCCTTTTTAGTGCGTATAGGTTGACCTGTTCAATCTTTTATGGAGAAAAGAAATGTTTTCAACAGGCAGCTAAAGTTCTAACGGAGAACACAGTGTTGTATATGTATGTGCACCAAACCCTCTTCCAAAACTAAAAACAGGCCCAAGTTGAAGCGAGTATCATATATTTGTTTTAAAGGTTTTATTTCCATATTAACTGCATATGAAAAGAATTTACAAAGTAACGTATATACAAGGTAACAAAACATATAAATATATTCGATAAATCACAAAATTATTCATAAGTACCAATGTTTATAGCATGAATGAGACATTTTAAACATTGGAGAAAAAAAGGATTACACACTGAACGTTAGGCCTACATAAACTTTCTTTTTGAGAAGAAAATTTAATATTTTGTACGAGTCCTTTTCAAATGAGAAACAGAAATATTGTAACTGTAAAACAAATTCATTTTCATTGTGCAATCTACTCATATAATTAAATAAGTATCAATCATAAATATGGAGGCCTTTTATTAGAAATGGCATCAAATTCATTTGTCTTGCATACACAACATTTTGTTATTGGAATCGCGTCCAAGGGGATGCAAGCGCTTAAAAAGTAACCATCGTTCATATTTTTGCAAAATCTTTCAACAATCAAAACCCCCTTTGGCAGATTAAAACCTGCGTGAATGTCACTCATATAACAAGCGGGGCAGCTTTATGTCTTTCTAAAGCTAATCTATAAGTTATATACTGAAAATGGAGTTGGCGACGAGTTTGTAGATATATCACAATCTTTTGTATACTTCCAGCCATTGTAGTCGAGTTTTGGAGCCCCGCGGTTATTCTAGATTTTGTTGACACCTCCCCCATAAAAACATTTAGAAGATGATTGGACGAATTCCAGCTTACGTATATACCTATGTATATAAGAGACGATGTTTACGAAGTAACAATACAACGCTGATCAAACCCCTATGGTTAGTTTTAACAAAGCGACTGGTAGCCGACGTCTAGGTGTGAGTATGAATAAATCTGCCATTATAATAAGGGAATGATCTTCGTTAGGGGCGTTCATACTTGAGTTGATGCTGTTGTAACACTGCCAGATCAGAAGAGCTTTACTTTAGGAACAAAGAACAATTTACTAACGATCCTGGACTAGGCCTGGCTGAAGTCACTATGGACGAAAAACCACAGATAGTAAGTAAATCTTTAAAAAGGACGGTATTTACCAAATTCTTTATTGCCATCACTATGTAAGATTGTTCATGTTCATTATCATTTTATCATATATATTTTACCAAATGCCGTTTTGACTTAAAAGTTCTTTACACTATAATTGAAGATTGGAAATTGAAGGGAATATTGCTTTGTTTCAGAAATGGACATTTATAATCTTACCTGTATAATATATATGTAATGATCTTGGCTGTTCAGAATTAAGCACACTAATGCAATAGCACTTGGGTTACTCGTGAAAGTAAGTTCGGTTGAACAGCTGCCCTTGAAAAAAAAAAAATCGATTTCATGTGATATAATATTATGGGTTCGGTCTCCGAATTTTGACAGCAAAGGGGGCAACTAATGGTAATACTTTAAGGTAATCATTCTGATTGCATGCGAAGCCTATCAGCTTATGCATAATGTTAATATTTTTGCTCTGCAGTTTCGTTTAGATAGATGAGCTCACTTATTTAAATGAAGAAAAAAAAAAAAAAACATGTGGCCGCGTGCGTCCAGACTATGCGCTTTATGATATTTCCTTTCGATGAACTTAAACATAAGTGTAATTTTTATCGCAGTATTACAATATAGAATGTTTCCTTAAAGGTATTACAAAGTTTTGGTATGGGGTCATGAATTCGGTTCAAATTAAAATATTGGAAGCATATGCGTTCCTACAATATTCATTGATCGTTGTCGCGGTTGAAATCGAGTCTGAAGTTATGAAATTATAAATAATAAACTCTTTATGTTGTATAGCTCCCTCTCAAGGTCGAGATATTAATTTAGCTATGAAACTATGTTTCTTGACTAAAATCGACCGATTAGCTATTCCCGTTTGGAAATTATATATCACAACTACATATTCTGAGATTTTCATGGTCGTAGCTACCATTGTACGGCCATAGGCGCTATTTGAAATTTATCGAAATTTACCGGGAGCACCGGTAAATTTTTATATTCAATTTTTCTCGAAAACAGAAGTGTTTTAGGGGCTAATTTTTTTAGTGCTTATAATACACCCACAGGGGCATCCAAATATATCAAAATTGTAAAGATTCTCAATCCACCAAATTTTCAAAATTTCCCAAAACTTTGTATTACCTTTAAGGAAATATTTGATCCGTCTATTTCGTATCTAGTTAAAGCGTTCCATTCTTTACTATTTTTGTTTTCATTTTTGAAGAGAGGAAAACATTAAAATAGAACATGATAGCTGTTTGGGCAATAACAAATGAAGGAAAAGTATGGGCGATTCAGTTAAATGTGTCCCATACGACACATAATTTTTATAATTGTGTTCATCAAAGAATTTTTTTTCAATCATTCAATTGGATCAATAGCTAACGTTTTTTTTAAAGTAATAATTGTCTTAATGTCCTGTTCAACATATAGACAAAATCGCCCATCTGAAATACATTGTTGCCTATTAAGTTTGATCATTTTTTAAGCTCTTTTCATGAAGTGATTATGACAATATGATTTAGTCTTGATAAACAAAGTTTATATCTTCTAAGAACTCTATTGACAATCTTTAATTCAAGTTTGATTAAAAAAGCAACTATCCAATCAGAATTCACAAACTAGAACTGTTTTTGTGTTTTTTACACCTTTGTTTTTCTCTTGTTTCTTCGTTTTTGTGTTTTTCATCGTTTATTTTGTGTTTTCCGTCACATTCAAATTTTGTTGCATGGGAGACAATACTTTTAAAAAACACCATGTGATAGGAATGTCCGACTATTTATACTACTTTTGTTTTATGTTTATTTTCCTTAAATTCTTGTAAGAAGAACTCCTCAAGGTTTTATTCCTTTGTTTTCTTTTAATTCTTGTACGGAGAACACTTCAAGGTTTTGTTCTTTTACATAACCTTAATATAATACAATAGTTGTGTTAGATAAAGGTGTGTTTCAATGGGTTGCGTTGAAAAGGCTTATTGATTGCTATAGTCGATCGAGTACATCGAGGTCTCGGGTTAGTCAATATGCAGAACTTAATGGAATTCTCAATAGCGGGAGCAAATAAAAACAGAACAAAGCAATCGATTGGAAAAGTGTAAATTTATCCAGCGGCTTGTGTTTAGTCTCCACGTCCCTCGTCCCTGGGACGCCCGACTAATTACTTTTAGGATTACCTTTCTCTTCTTTTAAGAATCAACTTTAGGAGAACGTCGACATGGGTGTCATTTTACACCTATTTTATCTTGAGGATTATGTCAAAGTGTATAATAATAATTCTTTCCTAATGTGTGTTGTGTGTGCGTGCGTTTGTGTGTTATGCCAGCGAATTATGGATGTACAGATGGTTCTTATTAATCAATCAGTTAATCAGTAAGTGTTTGAAACCCCCCCCCCCCCCCCCGCTCCTCCATAACACAAAAGACATTGATAAAACTGTGGGTTGAGATGAAACAAGAGAGCTATGACTGTGAGTCGGCTACCATGGTAACAAGGAGACAAAAGGCGGAAGATGAGGACTGTGTGAATATGGAAAGCAAGTGAAAAGGAAAAAAGTGTATTTTTGTTCCCCAAAAGCAAGAGAAGGAATATTTCCCGATGATTTTCAAAGTCCATTATCAAGCACTGCAGAAGAATCCATAGAAGAGGCAAACTCTGAGAAACAAAATTAAAATGAAGAAAGAAGAGGCAAAAAGGAAAGACAGAAGCAGTTTCGGTATTAAACATCTTAAGTATTTTGAGGAAGATAATGACCGTTATATGAATCTAATGTAGGAATGCTCGATTTTTATATTCTTTTATTTTTTCTTTTTTAAGTGAAAGGTAGCTTGCTTCATATATCTCTATCTTGATCACGTGACACGTTAGCACGAAGGCAAACGAACTACCCCATCTCATATTATGTAATGTGATTGGCAATCTAAGATAACATAATCTAACATGCTTATTGTTTTCATGAATTTGCAGGTAGAGATATTTAAAATGGAACCAATATCGATGAACGGAGACTATTCTTTTTTAAGAGCCTTTTGATTTTCAAAAAGGCTTTACAAATTCTTCTATTGACTGTTGAACACTAACTTAATTTCATTTACACTAAATGTTTGAAAAGTGCGTTAAATATATCGGTAAGAGCGCTACATAAACCAATTTATTGCATGGCATTATACCGCCGATTTTAATTGAATTATTGTGGGTCCCAATCATAGCGTTCATCAGCGTCAAGTCCATTATATAAAACCTAAACCCGAGGGTTTTATATTGTTTTTTCTTCTTCTTGAATTCAACTATGAACGACATATTATTATCAAACAACTATTCAAGAACCAAATGGATGAGAAATAAAGAAGTCTTTGATTAATAAGTGACCCGAACGAGTTTTTCTGGGGTAAATTTCTTTGCAGTTGTTGGACAATAAACATTTTAGCAATAACACCTTTTTAATGATTTACACCGATTTGACCTCGCATTTACAAGTAGGTTACCCTAATAGTCTATACAATTTTTTGTTTTGCTGATAGGTCTATTATATTCAATTTTGATGATAACATTCTGTATTACTTTGATGTGTTGCTCTATTGATTCTGTGATTTCTTTTTTAATTGGTGATGTCAAGGAGAGCAGACAAAACATATCAAGGCCAACTAATTAGATTACATTTTGTTGAGAATATAAATAGCCAGAAAGAGCCAAACTATAGTTGACCGAGATTCTTTATCAATAGGCTAATATACGTCATTTTCCTGCCACAATTGAAATATTAAATTTTCCGTCTCGTTTTCTCACATTTTTATTTGAATAACTCTAAATCGGGTTCCTGTATATTGAAACAAGTTTAATCACTTATTTTCACCTTTTGCTTCTAACTATCGATGTATTTCCTGTTTCCATGGAGTAACTCCATGCCGAAACCCATGATTTTTATATAATGTATAGGTTAAAATAATGCAATTGTAAGTTTAACTCTTATCTGAAAATCAAATTTGGTGAATTTACAAATTTCTCTTTGTTGACGACCCTAATTTCATGCATTATTGCTTAATGTGTAATAATGAATCATACCATTTTTTTCGTGGATAAAAGCACAGCAACTGACTCTATGGTGTTCATGAACTAATTATATCTAAAGCAGTATCGTCGTATGAAAAGGATATTCAATGAATAACTTCCGTTTGACGGTCGATACATTTTAGATGAGGACATGTTGAAAAATATTTAGTCTTTGATGATCAGACTAGAAAACGTCTGAACCCTCACACCAACTAGAGCGATGCCCTCCCCAACCGTTTCAGTGCCTTCGCAGTGGGCGGACTCACGTTACGCTACTGTTCATGCATAATGATAGAACTTTTACACAATAGTATTCTCTCTTGTTTTGCTTCTTGTTTCTTCTCTTTTTTGTTTTTCTTCCTCCATTTGTGTTTGTATTCTTTTCGGGGTTTTATTCAGTCTTTCTGTTTTCTTCTTCTTTTTAAGTTATTGCACTCTTTTCCTTCTATGAGTGTTTTGAAGTAATAGTGCTCCGATAACAATAATAATATTCCGGGCTTTATTTCGCAAAGGTTTAGGGTTAGGGTCGAAATTGGGTTTTCAAGGTAGGTTTAGGGTAAGGTACAGCGTTGGGTCCAGGGTTGAAGTTAATAATCTTGGCAAGTGTCGTGCAACCAAGAGAAATAGACTTTATTGTCCGTTAAGCAGGGCTCCCACTTAGCCGAGTTGGAGCCTCGAGTTGTGGCGGGCTGGCGCGAGCTTATGGCAAGCCGTTTTATATTTCTTGATATCAAGAATTCAATTCTTAATATCACGAAATCGAATTCTTGATATCACGAATTCAATTCTTGATATCACGAATTCAATTCTTGATATCACGAATTCAATTCTTGATATCAAGAACTACCATTGCTTTACAACGTAACATCAAGAATTCGATTTCGTGATAATTATGTTTTAAGGATAAAACGGCTTGCCTAAGCTCGCCACAACTCGAGGCTCCGACTCGGCTAAGTAGGAGCCCTGCCTAAAGCTATGGTCACAAATCAGAGCAGCGACCGACCGATCAGTAGCCTGCTCGGTCGCTGCTGGAATTAGGCATCGCCCAGCGATTAGGTCGGTGCCCGGGGGGCGACCGCCCAGGCACCGAGCGTATTTTGGTTGGCGAGTGAAAAGTGAGCAGGCGCCGCCCAAATTTTAACTCCGCGCTAAAACTTCAGCGGCGACCGAGCGATGCCCTAAAAACGATCGGTGCCTGGGCGGCCGCCGCTCGGTGGCCGGGCAGCCGCCGGGCAGAATTGGTTAAAAACTCGCCGCTCGGCCGCCGAGCAGGCTACTTTTGGGTAATGTGACCATAGCATAAGGGTCACGGTTTCCAACGGATGGTATCGACCCAAAGTGGTGGTCAGTACTCAAAACGTTTATCGACTTGGCGAATTTTGACAATATACGCACCTGTATAATTTTGTTCTTGAAGAATTTCGTTCATTAATGATGCTAATTTCGTGTATCGAGAAATTTGGTTTCAACGATACTTCGTGATATTTCCATAACTACCCTGATACATTTTAAGCTATCTGTTGCGCGCTTAGAGGTAGACATAGCACTCGTTAACATAGCGAACTTACATTTTGGGATTTTTTATTTGTTTCATTTACTTGTCGAATTCGTTTGCGCGGGCTCTGTCCAAATTTCCGTACACCGGTCGTTTAGTCAAAGCACTGAAATTTCAGTTTTATGATTTAATTAGTATGCAAAAGATCTCTCATCAGTACTTGTATGTTTCTTATCATCGGTACTGGACCTAAAATAATCATCTGAAACCCTTAATTATCACCCTGGTCAAAGCCATAAATTGGATTGGTGGAGCTTTATTGGGGTTAATGTGAAATGGATCTGGCTTCGATTGCTGCGGGGCAATGCCTCATGGGAAACCTACTTTAACATGTCCAACTACTTCCGAAAAAGCAATGTATGTAGTATATTAAAGTATTTTGAAACTGCCCTTGAGTTGATTTTTCGAATTGACACCACTTTAAATTTGAAAAACAGATCGAGGAATTTAAATAATGTGACCTCTTGTTATATTTTGAAAGTGCCGCTGATTGTCATTAGTAATGAATGTAAGATCTACAAGCACTGTGCACAGAAAGATGTATATGGGACTACACAAACATGTGGCATAAAGTTGTGGTCCTTATTTTTTTAGCAGTTACATGTCATATTTAGAATATGAAGGCATTTAAAGAGCCATGCTTTTCAGGGAACATTTTTTCTCAGATGTTCTTGTACTCTTGCATAATAACAATGATAACGCTAACAAAATATACCTCTCCCCCAGAACTCAACCTGCATGACCTGTACATGTATGTATATCCAACCATTCAACATAACAAAATCAATATAGCTCCTTGTATTATTTTGTAGTTCCAAGAATATTGAGGAGAAACACCCCCTTAAATGAATAGCTCAGAAGTACATCAAACCTGTTACAAAGAATAATAGCAGGTGAATGATATGCTATGCTTCATCACCACACGGACCTGGAAACGAAGCATCCAAATTTGAATTCATTTCTTTGATGTCGTTCTGAGCAACTGTCTATTATTCTTGCTTTATGCCTCTCCCATATACTTTGGTGGGGAATATTGTAGATTAATGGGCAAGAATAATAATATTATGATAAATCACCCAGAATAAGTCAAGTTATTTTACGAGGAGCTAGCGTGGCCATGCACATGACCTTAAAAATAGTCCATGTTGTTTACCGGTTATCAAACAATTCACCACAACAAAATAAATACATTCAAGCATGAAAAGTTCGGTGTATCTATGGAAGCGAAAAGGAACAATAAGTTTCAAAAGTTCTAATTTAACTCTGAACAATGCAATTTGTACATTTATCTCGAAGCGAAGCAAAGGTTTTGACGTATTATGCAAACTTAAATCAGCGTGACCGCATGACCTTAACAATATCCCATGTTGTTTACCCGTTATCCAACCATTCAAAACATCGACATCAATACAGCTCTTTATATTTGTATTTTGAAGAATACTGATGAGAAACACCCCCTCTATTAGCATTCGAGCATGAAAAGTTCTATGTGTACAATGCACATCCAACTCTCTGGTACAAAGAATAATATGCTCATCACCATATGCACTTAGGAACGAAGTATCTAAATTTTAATACATTCACTTGATACGACTTCACATAGTACGTCACATTATCAAGAAAATGGCGATACCCGTGTCGTGCTGAAAAACTGTCCATTATTCTTGCTTTATGCCTCTCCCATACATTTTGGGAGGGAATCTTGTAGATTAATGAGCAAGAATATGAAATCTCTCAGAATAAGTAAAGTTATTTCTTGGGGTGCGGTTTCCTTTGAATTAGCGTTGTCACATGATCTTAAAAATGTTCCATGTTGTTCACCCGTTATCCAACCATTCAACACATCACAATCAATACATTCGAGCATGAATACTTCGGTGTGTCCTTGGAAGCGAGAAAGGAAAAAGAAGTTTCAAAAGTTCTATTTTTACTCTGAAAAATCAATTTTGTCAATTTCTTTTGAAATGTTGAATAGGAAGGCATTTGAAGAGCGCTACCTCTTTTGGTGCCTCCCTACTTTGATACTCTTCCAAAAATGACATGGATAGAATGTAACAGCTCATTTTACCATTTACCAGAATTCAACCTGCTTTTTAATATTAAATTGTTTCTTGATGGTTATAAACATTTATTTATACATTTACCATTTTGTCTTCATCTCCAGGCTGATAAGGAGAAGGCGGACATGGAGAAGGTCGATCTTGGAGAGGAGGAGGAGGAGGAGAGAGAACAGTGGGGTCATAAGATGGACTTCATCCTCTCCTCCGTAGGGTATGCTGTTGGTTTGGGTAACGTTTGGCGTTTCCCGTACCTCTGCTTTAAGAACGGAGGGGGTAAGATGTTCACTCTTTTTCATCCTTTAAGGGGAACCACACCCATTGTTATACCAGATAGTACCGCCGCTAGTTAAATGTTATCAAAACCATGCCAAAAACCTTTTGTTTAACATATTGAAATGGAATATAATGAAATGAAAAATGAAATGAAAAATAATCTTCTATATTATAAACATGAAGTTATGATTTATTACAATAAAACATTTGCAAGATGGGGATGACATCCTCGAAAATCATTATTTACTCACAAATTGAAAAGGGGTGTGGAACATATTTCAAGAGGCGGTTCTATACTGTTTGATTTTAAAGGTACTATGTGAAATTTCTTTGGCCCATGACACAAAAGATGTCAGAATATAGTGGACAATAATATGACCAAGAACTACAATCACGGAATGAAATACCTTCTCTGTAAAATAGAGCTATTTTACAGATATTTGGTCAATTTGTCTCATCCTGTTCAAAAATGTGACCTGAAAGAAAAGAGCCCGATTTCAATAATAACAACTGTAAATGATACCCATATGATATTCCTTGCAACTCTTAAACTGAGCTGTCAAGAATTCTATAAACGGATTCACAAACAATTCAAAGACTCCTCTTTTTCTCTAAAATGATAAATAGTACCTTTAAGACTTTGAAATGTAGTAATTTTCCAGTGAATTTGTTTGTCAATACCTTTGTTTCATGCGCAAACATAACGAGTATTCATCGAGTAATAGTCGTGGGCCTATATTACACTGAGCATGATTCAAACTGAAGAGTATAAGAGTTCTTTACTTTTATATCATGTATTATAGGACATTAATTTTGTTCTCAATTAAAAACGTTAAAACATTTGCGGCTCACAGTTAAGAGGTTTTGATTTTCAAAGCCTGGTCTAAAGATATATTTATATTATGTTTGTCTAATTTTAAATTCCACTTTAAATATGACAAATTATTCGAGTTCCGATATAACACTTGGATTTTACTCTACTGCACAAGTGATATAAACTTCCCAATTACAGTCTTCCAATTCGAAACTAGACCCAAGATATTTGGTTTTCTCTATTCTGAGTACTATAATAGATGAGATTTAAGACTCAATTTGTTTGAGTTAAGTTGCTGCGAGTGCTAGCACCCTATCAATCACAATCAAAATATCTTGCTGTTAGCACTAGAACATACCACGAAAACTATTGTGTCCCTGGATTCAAAGTGTTTGGTGTTTCTTGTTTTAAATATCAGAACCAAACCATTCGAAGAGTTGTGATGTAATCTAGCACTCCGAGTTTTTGAGTACCTAATACGTATTTCAAATACTTTAGGTGTTAGATCTCATATAATTTGAGTGCTAAATCTAAACATTTTGACTGATAAACTTCTAGCACTCACAGCAATATATCTCAAATATTTCGAGTTCTACATCTCAACATTTCGTAAGGTAGTCTTTAGAACTCATAGCGAGAGATCTCAATGCGTCACGTATTATGTCTTAAATAAGTATTGTTTTTTTGAGATCTGAAACAATTCTTATTTGACATTTAACACTACTAAATATTTCAAATTTTTAGTTTATAGGTCTTTTTTAAGGTCTCTTGTCCTGAATTCTAGAAAAATACCTTTTGAGGTGTTGAAATCTAACGCTAAAAGTATTTAGTATTTAAATGTTTACGCTCGAATTATTTGAGACCTCATAATTCGAATCCTGGAACATTACCAATCGAAGTGTTGAAACCTAACTATCCAATATTTTAGTTCCAATACTCGGTGCTTGAGATCTCTTGTTCTGAGTTCTAAAAAAATGTCCAATCGCAGTGTTTAGATCAGTCACCCGGATTTTTTTTTAAAGATGTAAGTAACTCTCAGAATAGTTGATATCTCTTGCTTTGAGGCGTAGGACCTTACTTATTGACATAAAAGGCCCGTATTCTACTAATAATTTAACCCGACGGTGGGCTTAAAGCCCCTCTAAAGTGTTAGTATCCCCACTAATTTGATGGCAACATTTCACTTAAATTGTATCATAATGTGAAAGAGGATGTCATTGTGTTCGAATATTGATGAAAGAATACAAAATATAGGTTTTCTGCGTACAACAGAAAACCCAAATTATGTATTCTTGTATCAATATTGTCTCCAAACACATTTGGGGGGAGGAAATCTTTGCAGAAGTGTGTCTTTCACATTATGATACATCTTAAGTAAAATTTTGCCATCACATTTTGGCGACTTAGGGGCTCCCAACACTTTAGAGGGGCTTTAAGCTTTTGTTCAAAATCGGGTTTAACACTGGAAGTTAATCTGGGGTCTGTTAAACCTGATTTTGGGTAAGGGTTTAACTGACTTAGTAAAATACGGAGCGAGAGTGCTTGAGATCTATAATACTTAAAACATCTGAAATGATACGCCGGGTACTAGAACATTACCGATAGAATATCATTGTGTTCAGGATTTTCACTTCAAATTCAATAATTCTGCATGAGTGGTATACAATATTCATGATGTGCAGTATTTTAATAGTATAGGCCCACGATTATGACCTTTCGATGCTCAAGGAGATAAGGAGAGGTTTTAGACCCGTCCTCGGAACGAAAAAATACAATTAAATATGAAATATGAAGGCACTTTTAGCTTTGGATATATTATATTTTCCGGTGAACACAATAAGAATATCCTTAATGTAGTTGTGCCGTGTAATTACTTCTGTTGTAGATGATTTTATGTTTTATTAAGTTTACTGTTGAAGCATGGAACAAAGGTATGACCTATATGTTTAATATATACATTTTTTATTTTCATTAATCAAAGTATTGAACGTTTCGTATTGGTGAATAACTTAAAAACCATTGCTGTTACTAAACATTCTCATTATTTAACCTACTCCATATCAACTGTGCCAAGTTAAGTGCTTAATTCGTTTTTGACGTTGAAGACTTTTTAATATAAACAAATATACATCTTGTGCTTCATTTAGTAATCAAAATGTTCACCGAAAATCGGACCTCATCGCAATGCACGCTTCAAACAAAATGCATTTATTTGACAATGTTATAACATTATGTGTGATAGCTGAGATTCATGGTTACGAGTTAGTTGCATAATTTCTTAGAGCTATGAAAATTTTAAACTATTTCTTTGGTAGGTAAGAATACAGTTGATTCGACAACAATTAACATACATTGCCAAACAAAACATAATACAATAATACAATAATACAAAGACATACAAATATTTTTTGGTGCTTTTTCTAGAGGGTAAATAAATGCTTAATATTTAGAATAAGTAGTATTGGTATAAGGATAATTAGAGAAATTATTTTTAAGATAGAATAGTCATTTGGGGTTCTTATATTCCTTTGTCTTGCTTAAATTAATTTATGATCAAGAAAAAGTTCCTTTAGGAGAGATTTTCGTTTCTTTGCTTTAATTCAAATTAGATATTTAGTTGCAGCAACAAACGATATCCATAAATCGTGACATATGCATTTATAAGTTAGTTAGAAAGCATATCATTGAAGTTATATATTTTATTTAATGAAAACTGAACTAAAGCATACAGCAATATTCGTTCATCTATTGAATCTTAGTAATCTCAGTAAAGACAGTACATGACCGAGTATCAAAGTAGTTCAATTTAAGTTCAGAACTTCTATTTATAAATTAAATAGCTTTTCATTTTAATTTCAGAATATGTAAATTGTTACATCCTGCTTGGTTACTCACCTACTTTTTATGAGTGATATATACACGCTATCATTGCTATTATTCTCACAAAATACAGTATGTTTAGTCATTGTTTGAAACAACGCTTCCCTGACTTTGGGCTGAGATCATGTAAAGTCACACCATCCGCGTAGAAATATATTCCACTTGAAAAATTTGCTCACATTCTCTTGCATATGGCACTCATTACGTAAGCTTTCGTTTGTCTTGTAAATCATCTCTTTATCCCCAGCTATAAGCACCGTAATAAATCAATTTCCTCAGCTCTTGATGTATTTGGTTTGATGCTTTGCCTTTCCCGATATTCCGAATGATCGAGTACTATACTATAACTATAACAGTATTACTACTTATTACAAGAAAATAAGCTGAAATTAGTTAAATATACTGTACAAGTCTGCCAACAGTTTTCCTTTCCCTGTGTATAAATTTTGAACCCCTACCCTAAATAAAATCGAGCTAAATCATTCCAAATTATGATGGTTTGATGTTAGCCTATTACCTACGTTGATACAATAATTATCTGTAAATATATGAATATGATTTTCCACCCACATGATCTAGGTCGATTTGGTATCATAAAAGAAAGGTCCCTTATAGTTGAAGCTCGCAATATTCCTTGAGTAAAACCCCTATTGATCCCTGCAGTTCCTTCGTTTACACATTGTATTTGTCTTTTATTTCATTATTTACTTCATTATTTACTGTAGGCGTTACTCAATATGTACGTCCCTGATCATGATTGTGGACTTTCGCAAAGTAAATAGAGAGTGGAAAAAATACAGCACTCACATCTTAGAATAGAATCACGTTACTAGCCATGCATGCTTACCTTCAGATTTGCATAATCTCCAGGCATAATCTTTGTCTATTCAAGTGCCTGGAACTGAATATAGCGCATGATGTTATGTTGTGACTATGTTTTCATACCAATGTGTTTATCATAGCAACATTAGGTACACTTGGAGGCCATCAGTATTGCAATTTGTTTTATGATGATCATGATGATGACGATTATGGGGATGATAACGATGGTGGTGACGATGATGGTGATGATGATGATGATTATGATGATAAAGGGAGTAAGCATGATACCAACCATGCATGATAATATGGTGATCGTAAACATATCAATAAAAGCAGTGTTGGCGATGATGAAATTGTTGAAGATGAGCGCGGTATAACGAATGAACTACAATAGGAGAAGTAAGGTTGATAGTGAATTTGACGGTTTTATGACTGTGATGGTATTGATTGTTTTAATAACATCAGTAGGGATGATGATGGTGACAATTCGTCCTTGTTTTCACGAAGTGACGGTAGTGAGGAAAATCGTAACGCAAAGTGAATGCAATTTTTTTTCACTACCGTCACTTCGTGAAAACAGCGAATACTTGATGATACTGTTGGTGAAAATTAATCATATATAAAAAATTATGTATATATGATTTTACAGATACTGTGATAACAACATTAAAAAACTCCTCCTCCTATTAGTAGTAGTAGAAGTAGTAGAGTTTCCTCATTCCAAGCCTCACCCGTTTCCCTAGCAACCAGTTTCTTCAATGCACCCTGCATTCCCGCATCATCACCACAATCCACCCCAAACCTTCCCCACCATCACCACAATCCACCCCAAACCTTCCCCAACCATCACCACAATCCACCCCAAACCTTCCCCCACCATCACCACAATCCACCCCAAACCTTCCCCAAAGTAGGCATCACCTTAGTCCTGCAAACACCCCTCGCATTCGTTTTGACAGTTGGACACTTAACTATACAGACTTTGTTACCATTTCCAATATTTTGTATTACAATTCGACATTGAACAGGTCTCGCATGAGCTCTCTCTCTCTCTCTCTCGCCCCCAGACCTTATATTTCTGGTGGTAGCACGTTCCATCCTTTTCCATCAGAAAGCGATTTTGAAGGTATATTGTCGATTGAAAGGACATGACATGTCATGTGATTTGAGTGTGTTATTTTTATATCTATGTAATAAAGCGTTGTTTTATATTTTGTAAACATGTTTTAAGTAGTAGTATAAAGCCATAAAGATTATTTTTTGAGTATAGGTGTTAAAACTTATGTTGCCATTGTTAACTCTGTGCTTTAGGGGCGTCGCTGTAGTATTTGAACTTGGAATGTACCCAGCATAACACATAAAAGGGGGTCATCCAAATAGACCGAAAGCCCGTGAGACAGAAAAAACAAAGAAATACATAAGGGATCCTAGATAATTTCGGTCCAAGGGGCCGACGGTCTAGTAAACTCTCAAGAAAGTTTTCATAAGGCGAATGACACTTATATTGTCGGTCTAGTGTGCTGTCGGTTACGTGGGCCATCGGTATGTACCCTCAAAAAGTCATTAGAAAGCTCAAAAGACTGGCATTGTCGACCTAGAGGACTATCGGTCTCTTAGACCCTTTAACGAACCCTTCAAAAAGGTTGTCGGAAGGTCCACTAGACCGTTATTGTGCGTCTAAATGGATGTCGGTCTCGTGGCCCATCGGTCTAGTAAACCTAAAGAACGTTGTTGGAAGGCCCACGAGACCGAAGTTTTCTCTCTCGATCTAATGGGCTATAGCCAAAGAAATTCCGAAAGGAAGCAAGATAAATAATTTGAGAAATAATCATCCAGCTGATAAACTTTTGAATAAAAAAAAATAGTGAAAAGATTTACTGACACGATTTCGTATGAGGTGAATATCCAGCGTCCGCCTCTTCGCAATGCATACAATCTTCATACATAACAGTCAATAAATCTGATACAAATATTTGCGAGGAAAATTACTATTTGTATTTGCATTTTCACTTTTTTATAGTTTATGATTTAACACGAAGTACCGAGTCATAAAACAAACAATAAATCTTTATCATGAACCATACACGTCATAAAATATCTCACCAAACCGTTCCTTGACTATAGTCTATTCAAATCAGACTCGATACAAAGACGGTGGTTATTTAATATGAAGTTACAATCAACATTATACAGGGTGTATATATATATTTTATAGAATAGCAATGATACGACTTTGGGTTACTAGAACAGTCTCACGGTATCAACCGAACAAAATATACATGTATCTTGAGTGGTAGGAGACGTTCGTTTTATTTCTAACATTAATTTAAAGGGTCTGTGATTTCCAATGATTTTCGATGCTCGGCTGCCCAAACAGAAAGCCCTTCTGAATGAACTTTGGTGAAATTAGGTCTTTCGGGTTTTTATCGTTTGCGATATAAAATAAAGCACTATAAAATCATAAATTTTGTGTCTTTTAATGAGACAACGAGGCCTTAATCTAGAGTTATGGTCCATAATCATAGAACTCGTAAAGGCATCTTTAAATATTCAATTTATTTAGCGGTGTAATAAAAATATATCTGAAAAGTGTTTTGAAATCATAAACTTTCCGTAGGGCAACCGACTCATCGTCATAATTATCATCATTTTTTTTTTTAGAAAACAAGTAAATGCAAAGTACTTTATTAGATGAGTGCATGATACCATTGAGTGTGCATAGTTTTCATTCTCTGAAAGCTTATAACACTATCAATGCTATGTAATGATATTGTAGCACGAGATGTAATTTTTTGTAATAAAACAACCTCATGACTTTGTATGAATGTATTTACTAATTAACTATTAATTGTATAATTAACTAGATTATATTTATATATATATATTTGTATGTCGAGTGTGTTAATGATTATCTTACAATAAGATATTTTTTCTTTTTGCAGTCTCTCATTCTTTACGAGACATATACATGAATTCATGTGACATGCTGCTATATTGTACATAAAATGATATTGAATTTATATGTATATTAACATAATAATTTTTTGTAAGGAAATTAAATGGTGTAATAGTGGCTTTAAATCAATCAAAGCTTCTTTTTTATTCCATTTCTTTTTCTCACAATCATGTTTTATTTTCTCGAGATCATTTTTTCGATGTCATTTACCATCTTTACCTCTTTACAATATCTTTTACAATATATACCGTTTGAAAAAATTACTCAAAACCTGTGCTAACTACCCTTTTTTCGATTCGGCAATTTTATTATTAATGACAGGGGCGTTTCTCATCCCGTACATCATTTTCTTGGCCATCGCTGGTGCCCCTCTCTTCATCATGGAATTCTCCATCGGACAATTCTCAAGTTTGGGCTGCATTGGATGCTGGAATGTGGTCCCGCTCCTCAGAGGTAAGGAATCGCACCCCCCCTACCCCCTCCGTCCCGCCTTTGAATCCGATTCTATATACCATAATTATACGATCGCAAATATTTTCGAGAAATCTGTTAAGGGAAATTTCAACAAAACCCTGCCAATACCCTTTGAAATCATGTTCGGGTTAAATAATACGTCATTAATTACAGTCATGTGCCTCAAACCCTGTCACAAAACAATATAGACACCAAAAGCGATAACAGACTGACAAAAATGAACTAGAATGACCGAGAAACGGCGATCATAGATCGGTTTTGCGGTCTGTGTGGAAGCATAACCCATGCAATGTTTCGTTTCCTTTATACTTTGGTTTCAAACAAACAGTATTTCAAAAGTTCAAAGACATTAATGTAAGGACACTTTAGATTACCTATGTAAAATATGACCATGATGAAGGTCTTTGATCTTGGATTACTGACCTAAATATTCCGCAAGGGAATTCACATGGAGGCGTAAAATGAAGATGAGAGATATAAACAAGTCATAATGCATACTGTCATACTAAACGCACCATCATGAGATGTACCCAAAACCAAGACACTCTGGTATAAATACTAAAGGGAAAACACACCATTTTCTTTCTCAACTCAGATTTTCTACAACAGTGTATTTTGAGTGCTTTGAATAATCGTAGTTTTGAAAAACGTACTGTTCAAGAAACCGTCATGATAAATTGAATTTCATATCCACCTGCATGTTTATTATTTACTTTTTTCCTCTTTGCTTCTTTGCTTCTTTGCTTCATTAAGGAATGGGTATTGGTATGATGGTCCTGTCAGGGTTAGTGGCCATCTACTATAACGTCATCGTAGCCTGGACCATCTATTATATGGGAGCATCCTGCCAATCTACGTTGCCTTGGTCCAACTGCAACAACTCCTGGAACACAGAAAACTGTTTCGATTCCAGTTTATCAGTCAACGGCACATTCAACCTGACTCAGTCGGTCCGCCCCAGCGAAGAATACTGGACGTGAGTTACCCCACCCCTCCCCCCTCTCCCCTCTTCCCTCTTCCCATCCTCTCTATCCCTCTCCATCTCCTTTAACGCAACAATAAAACAAAGAACGGTCGATCACCTCTTTGATGTGCCGTCAGCGACCCACTTCTTGAACCCAATCAATATGATATCGTCATAAATATATTACTGAGTAAACACAGTAACTAGTAAACTGTTATGTATGGTCTGTCCTATTGTATGGAGCAGAAACATGGACTAAGGCCATGGAAAATAGAATAACATCTTTTGAATTGTGGATTAACAGAAGAATGATGAAAATTCATGGAAACGAATGAAAACCAACAAAGAGATATTACACATGACAGGGCGTAAACAAATTGCACTGGTAGGATTAGTTAAGGAGAGAAAAGTCAAATGTCAAAAGGCACCAAAGCCTCTTAATGGAAGCATTGGCGGGAAGAGTGGAAGGAACTAGACCGAGAGGTAGACTTGAATCTACGGGGAAGAAAATGTCATATCACCGAACATTAACCAATGTATTACGTGCTTTCGTATCCAGGTCTTTAAGAAATATTGAGGCGTATGAATGGTAAGGTAGGGGGATGGTTCTCGGGCAACCCGCATGTCGGAGACATAGGCCCTACTGCAAGTAGGATATATTCTTATCTAGGCCTTAGACAGCTTGTGTTGAATACGACACTGAGATGAGCAACACCCGAGTGTTCTCTTAAACACCATCCTGAGCCCTCTTTCATGAAACTCAGTCCAATAAATAGCAAATTGCAGTAATTGATTATGATACAAGCTACTCTAATCATTGCATGTAAGACATCAATAGTTATCATCGTAGAAATAGAAAACAACCATTGAATTTATTCCGCTCAGCAGCAATGAATGTTGTCAAAGGAATTGGTGCCTTCTTCGTCCTTCCACAGACGTTGCACGTAACTGTGCATATGAGTGACGTTATCAATAATTACTTTTGTGAAACAGGTCCATTATAGTTCTTGTTTTTTTATTCAATCTTGTGTGACTTCAGGTACCGAGTACATCGTCTGACAGACGGGATTGATGATATGGGCACAATGAACTGGGATGTATTCGGGGCTTTCGTCGCTGCCTGGATCATTGTCTATCTCTGTATCATCAAGGGAGTCAAATCAGCAGGAAAGGTGTGTATAACTCTTTTTACTTTTTTACTTTTTACAAGGATCCGATGTAGGCCCCTTCAGGGGGGGGGGGGGCTAAAGGGCTGTTACATACGTATGTTTTAGCACACGGATTGATTATACTCATACATTGGCCACTCGTCGTTTTCCCTATTTTGAAGATACCTACCTTTAACAGTTCATCCTTACCGCCAGTAGATCAACCCCACTTCAAAAAAGTTATTCCACAGTAGATATAGGAACATATGAACATAATTATGGTCGAGGGAGAAATCGTACCTTTTGCAAATCAATAGCGTCATACATTTGGGCATTGCGTCATATAAGAACCCTTGAACCTACTAAGCGGACAATCCTCGATATATTCATGTTTCTAAAAACCTACACCCTTTATGATAATATTGGACCACTTCAAAGTCTTTTTAAAAATATTAAATCTGGATCAGGTGGTTTACTTCACGGCTACGTTCCCGTACATCGTTCTCTTCATTCTTCTCATCCGTGGTGTCACTCTCCCTGGTGCTGCCAAGGGAATCATCTTCTACCTCAAGCCAGACTTCGCGAAGCTTGCAAGCCCTGAGGTAAATCACAGAAATTATTGTTTTCATTTCCTTATTAATTGAAGTACTTTAGAAGGAGAATCGGAATTGATAGTATTTGTTGAAGTGTTAGTAGAGTAGTAATAGTATATACAAAATAATAGTATGAATAGTTGTAGTAGGAGCAGTAGTAGTAGTGATATTAGTAACAGCAATGATCATAGTTAATGTTAGTAGTAGAAGTAGTAGTAGTAGAAGTAGTAGAAATAATAGTAGTAGTAGTATTAGTAGCGGTAGCAGCAGCAGCAGTTGTAGTAGTTGTAGATCTTCCAATTCGTAGTAGGCAAAATAAAACTAAAGAGAGAGTTCCAGGAGTGAGTTTATTAATTCAGTAGGTCTCTGCAGCCAACCCAAACATTGAACAAATTATATGTGAAATGTAGGCATGAATTCAATTAAATTTGATTGAACTCGATGTAATAGTCACGAGACTAAAAGCAAGTACAAACAAATGAATAACAGGGACGACATACAAAGTTCCTATGCAGAGATATCCCACTCCTGACATCATTAATTAGGGAATT
>JAVYIG010017915.1:0-23643 GCA_035222895.1 Strongylocentrotus droebachiensis
AAGCACTAAATGAATGATTTTAATAGGGGCATTTATGAAAAAGGGATAGGTTCCTTATTAGAAGGGAAAAGGGGCACTAATGAGAATGAAAAAGGGGGCACTAATGATAAAGGGAAATGTGCATTTGTTGAAAGAAAAGGGGCCCCGATCAGATTTTGATAGGGGCATTTATGAAAAAGGGATAGGTTCCTTATTAGAAGAGAAAAGGGGAACATATCATTGTAAAAAGGGTAATTATCAGATGTGAAAAGGGGCACATATCGCATCTAGAGAGGGGCACTGACCATACATGAAAAGAGGCACTTATGAGAATGAAAAAGGGGCACTAATGATAAAGGGAAATGTGCATTTGTTGAAAGAAAAGGGGCCCCGATCAGATTTTGATAGGGGCATTTATGAAAAAGGGATAGGTTCCTTATTAGAAAGGAAAAAGGGGCAAATATCATAGTAAAAAGGGTAATTATCAGATGTGAAAAGGGGCACTTATCGCATCTAGAGAGGGGCACTGACCATACATGAAAAGAGGCACTTATGAGAATGAAAAAGGGGCACTAATGATAAAGGGAAATGTGCGTTTGTTGAAAGAAAAGGGGCCCCGATCAGATTTTAATAGGGGCATTTATCGGAGGTGAAAGGAGGCTTTTACGAGAAGGGGGAAGTGGCACTTATAAGAAGGAAAAAAGAGAATTGATTAGGAAAGAAAAGGGGGACGTGTCAAAATAAAAGGGGCATTTATAAGAGATAAAAAGAGCACTTATCATGAGGGGAAGGGGCACTTGTCAAAGGTAAAACGAGTATCTCTCAGAATTGAATAGGATCATTTACAAGATATGAAAATGGGCACTCATGAGAATGAAATGGAAATATTTTCATAGATTAAAATTGGGCATTTATGAAAAGGAAAAGGGGCTCTTTTTCAAATGGTGGCACCTATCATAAGGAAAAGGGGCACTTATTAAAAAGAAAGGGGCCACATGTGAAAATATATCGTGCGCTTAACCGAGTTAAGAAGGGGTAGCTTTCAAAAGGGGAAGGGGCACTTTTTACATAGGAAAAGGGGAACTTTCATAGCAAAAGGGGAACCTCTCAGATTTGAATAGGGCAATTATCAGAGGTGAAGGGGCGCTTATCTAAAGTGAAAAGGGGCGCTTCTCGTACCTGAAAAGGGAAACTTACTAGAGATTAAAAAAAGGCACTTATGAGAAAGGAAAATGGACACTTATTGCAAAGGAAAACGGGAACTTGTCAAAGGAAAAGTGGTACGTGAAAAAAAGGGGGCATTTATCACAGGTGGAAAGGGGAAGGGGCATTTTTAAAAATGAGTAGGGGCACTTGTCAAAGTTAAAGTGGCACTTCTTACAAAGTTAAAGGGGCCATTTTCATATGTAAAAAGGGGGCACTTTTGTGGTACTTGAAAAAGAGGTAGGGCACTGTGCCCCCTGCCCCCCGGGAGCGCCGCCTCTGCCAGTGGCGTAATGAGCAAATATATATATATATATATATATATTTTTTTTTTTTTTTTTTTTTTTTTTGGGGGGGGGGGGTAGACAAATCTGCATCACAAGTGGAGTATTAACGATCAGGTAGAGCGTAGCGAGAGAAGCGATTGGAGCGTACATTTGCGTAGGGTCCAGGGGCTTTATCCCAGCGTGGGTCAAGGAAGCTCAGGGGTTTAGGCATTAAATTACGGTCAGATAAGCATATTTATAGGGTGATCACACTGCCTCTGCACACAGTCCTGCCCGCGAACACACACACACACAACAGCAGTCAGTTTGTAGAAATAGCAAATTTTTGTGAATTTATTTAAAAAAAACTAAACAATATTTTAAAATGTTTTATATTTCATATATATTTCAAGCATACCTTTAATTACATTCTGTGTAGTTTCATTGTTATAGGCATGTGGGAAATATGTTAAATGATTTAATTAGAATATTGTCTTTTCAGCCATTGTGTGATATGGCCCGCTGATCGCCCATTGACTCGCGCTGCTATTCTGCGTGGTGAAAATGCACCTCAATGTATAAAACTCATTGAACTTTTTTCACTCTGAAATTCAGTCCCTGCGGAATGTTATGGCCTGTTGAATGGCTTCTCGAAAAATCGTTATAAATCCTCAAATCTGACATTTTTTTAAACAAAAAATATATTGTGATGTAGCTCAAAGTCTGCAAATTCTTATCATTTGATCGGTTTTTCTGAATAATTTGTGAAACACATGAGGAAATAGCAAGTAATTTCTATCGCCATATTTTATTGGCATTGCAAAAATATTTGGAATTTAATGTTAATATTTTGGTGTAAATATGATCTATAAATATATGATTTAAAAAATGCCAACAAAATGAACAGTTTGACTTTCTAATTAGCTGAAATTACCTAATTTGCATATTTGATGAATATTCATGATTTTGTTTTCTTCTTCAAATAAAATATATTTCCATACCTGTCTGATATACATAGGTTTCACTGATTTATCATGTTCGGTTATGATTTGATTACATTATGCGCATATTAATTAGGCGGGCTTAGTTATTTTCACAACTTTTTCATATCTGCAGATTCGCTAAAATGGCAAAAAAATGATTTATTTTGTTGGCTTCTGTTTTCAAAACGGTAATAGATATATGAATTATCTTTTTTGTATTTTTTACCACAAAGATGATATTTTAGTGTCTGATAATTTAATTTATTATTTGTGTCCGAGAAAGTGATGAATTAAGTTGTCAGCTATGTCGAATTTTGCCATTTTGCCCATTTGACCATTTCTGGCAGGTTTTTCGGTAATTTTGCGATTTCAAAAAAATGGTATAAAATCACAACGCATTGACCGATTTCAATTCTGTTTTTTGTTTTTTTGTTGAAGCTTTCATAAAGCTTGATCATTTGCAATCATCAAATAACATGTGTTTGTTGTACTTATTTTTGGTGCGCTATACCTAATATTTAGATACCTCAGTTGTGACACTGGCAGTTCAGTCATTCTTCCTTTTTCTATTTCTTTCTTTTTCTCTTTATTAAACATATTTTTCAAAAAAGTGAGGGGGGCTCGAGCCCCGCCGTGCTGCAGGCGCTGACATAAAGGCTTCTTAATAAGCATATTTTTGCCTGACTGTAAATTTAGGAGTTTGTATTTTTCCAACAAACGCATAAAAAAGTAAAAATTTTACAAAAAAATTGAGAAAACAATTTCCAGAAAATAATGTAATTTTAGCAACATTTGTAATTATAAACCACTTTTTTTTTTGGGGGGGGGGGGAACTGCCCTTAGGCACCATCAGTACTCTCTAAAAAAAGTCGAGTGATCACGGACGTCACTCCTCTGGAGAGTGAAAATGTAGTGAAAATAGAGTGAACATTCACTCTCTTCTTCTTAGCGAGCACTCTAAAATCAATCGAGTTTCACTCCTAAACAAGTGATCACGGACGTCACTCCCAAGAAAGTGAAAATAGAGTGAAAATTCACGCTCTTTTTTAAAGAGAGTACGCCAGTGTTCAGAGACCCATGTCTTCTCACCCCTATATTAAAAAACACACACGCTTTCCCATCCGTTCACAATATTTCCACGATTTGCGCGTTTCGCTAGTATAAAATCATCTATTGATGAATATATGGGCATGCGGAATGTTTAGGAATTTTAATTCCTGTTTACTCTTCTTTTCTTTAAATGGAATATAATTTATCTGTGATTCAATTCACGTTTTATTAGTTTTAAATTTCTTTTTGGTTAAAATAACAAGACCATTTTGACTCTTTTTCGGGAGGGGGGGGGGGGGCGAAAATGCGTTCCTCCCCCCTTAATTCCCACACTCTTTTTGTTTGGAGGGAGGCGACCGCCCCCTGCCACCCTTACTTTAGGCGCCCCCCGCAGTGTAATGTACTTATATGTTTCATGTATTTCGTTGTTAAATGTCATTGCAGTTCTGATGCGATCCGGAAACTTAAAGCTCTTGGCCGACAATGCAAGACTTCTCGATGCCTACGTGCATGCATCATTCCGAGTCTCCTCTTCGATAAGATGCGCACAACACTGCCTCGCTGACGTCACTTGCTCCTGTTACACCTACATTGCCCATGAGAAGGCATGCCTGCTTGGCGAGGAATGCCAGGCGGCATCTGGAGTCAGATATGATACACATCCTGGAGCTAAAACATATTCAAGGGCTTAACTTCATCAACTGATTCGTCGACATGGTCAATAAAAAAGAAAAAATTGCAAGCTATAATTTACTGTAAAATTAAAAAATACTTTCTTGACTTTAGTCAGTTTCCCAGAGAGATGACGCCAGACCAGCTTTACATACGGAGCCTATATCAGTTTGCTAATGTATATAGGATCTCTTGGCAGCGTTATGATGCTCTTGGAGAATCGTAGAAACGTTCATAGAAATAATAATGGCTCGACAATCAATATCACCTTTTCCCTGTATCGTCTAGCGCCATCTCTTGGGGAAACGACTTGGGGCAAGAAAATATTGCTCGTATCAAGTAGTATGGACAAGCATTTTAAGAAGCAAACTATAATATTTCTCTCTGCTAAACATCACACTGATTCAAACAATTGTGTGCAATAGCATATAAACAAAATTATATTAACAATTCACAGTCCTTAATCTTTAGTATATAATTTATAGGCTTGGAGTAAAATTCAAAATGATGTATAAAAGATTTTGGATGAATTTACTTAGGTAACTTTTTGTTCCTAGTTTTTTACCGTACAAAACTAAATGATTTATGGATAATCTTGTTCAGTGCAATTTAACATAATGTCTGTCAACTCTATGTACCTAGTAAACAGTCATATTACTGAATGAAATTTAAAAAAAAATCTTTAAAATACCATTTCTTTCTTGACGTAGATTGTAATCCTGATGCAGAATTAAATCTTTTCCATTTGTCCTCAGAAAATCTCTTGTATTTATATGTACTCATTTCAATCATGATTATTACACAACTTTAATGGGCTAAATTTGTTGATCGACGTTGAACATTCAGTCGGCATTATTCTACACGTCATTGATGTTTTACATTGCATTTCCGTCGATGGTATCTAGAAAAGCCACCGTATTGTTAAATCTTTAGCCTTTTGTACTAATTAAGGTGATGGTGAGAGACGGAGAGAGAGAGAGAGAGACAGACAGAGAGAGACAGGGAGAAAGAGAGAGATAAAGAGGAAGAGAGAGAGAAAGAGAGAGAGAGAGGAAGAGAGAGAGAGAAGAGAGAGGGTGAAAGGGAGAGAGAGAGAGAGAGAGAGAGAGAGGGGGGGGGGGGAGGGGGGGAGGTAATGTGGGGGATGCTCCATCGAAGAACCAAAAATGAAATATCCACGATTATAGTTGCTATGCTGGGGCTGTATTTAAAGATGAAATTCAAAGAAGATCACAAATTTTTCAACTAATGTATCACTAGAAACTGGTAAGCTAACAGATGGCCATCGTACAAGTTCTAGGTCAACTACATATCGGGTGATTTATAAAAATACAAATACAACCACCTCCATAGCAGCTGGGATATACGAGAGATTCGCCGGAAAAATAACGATGTTTTAATGACGTCACTATATGGACCAACACTGCCCAAGCAGACGACATCCCATAGAGAATGAACATAATTGCAAAGCTATTATTTCTCAAATTATAAGGAGTTGAGTGTATATAAATGTAATGGCATGTCAAACCATTCAAAAGGGGATATGACCCGATTCTGATAACTAAAATCTTTTGCTTGTAAATACACAGGATAGGGGTTAATTAACAATCAAAGAAACCAGACTTTCAAATTGAAAAACCCCCAGAATGATATTAAGGACGGCATTAATTTGTTCCCTCTTGAAACACCGAACATACCCCGGTGTATGCGGCTAAATATACAATGGCGTCTTATTTTGTTTACAAGCGACAGATGCCTTTGTTTTGTTATCGCACCATTTTTCATCAAAATAAAACCATGCACGGGGTTTAGAGTGAGGCAATAGATTATGCATTTAGCCTGACGGTAGTGAAGTAAGAGAAAGAACTCGAGAGAAGATGAAAACACAGGCACTGAAAATGTGTGAGATGTCATGGGACATCGTCTGCTTGTGCAAGTTATGTCCATACTGTGATCTCACACATCTCAGCAGCGTTCGGAGAGCTCTTCAGGTGCTATGCCGGGGCTATATTTAAGCGTTTTTTAATTTATAATAATCATTACTTCGAATGTTTCCAAGCATTGAATTTTGATAACCTTGTCGAATCAAAGTTTCAACTTTGCAATGCTTGCTTACTTGCTTAAGTCGGGTCAACTGCCCGAGCTGTGATGGCCTTCCACACATTCCTGTCCAGCATGGCTGCTTTTACCTCTGACAGTTCAAGTCCCGTATCCTTCTTGAGTAGGTCTGTATAGGTAAGATGAGGTCTTCCAGGTTTCCTCTTCCCGTGTTTAGGTTTCCATTTGCAATAATGAAAATAAAGTTAGTTTTTAAAATCAATGAATATCTACTTTAAAGGAATAATTGAGTTCTTGTTACAGAAAGCAAATGTCTTCAAAGTGCATGGTTATTTATTCTCATTTGTGACGTTTCTAGTGCCCTTTTAGGACCTAAAATTGCTATGAAGCTAATTTTAAACCCTAAAATGTGAGAAATTTAGCCAATACGATCATTTAAATTCAGCCCCACTTTAAAAAAACATGGTGACCGTCGGAACGCCTGGTTTTTTGCGTATTATAACCAACACGAAAAAGCCAACATCGGCATTGGCTGGAATAAAACGTACAAGTAGGTATAGCACACCAAAAATAAGTACAATAAACAGCTGTTATTTGATGATTGCAAATGATCAAGCTTTATGAAAGCTTCAAAAAACAAAAAACAGAATTGAAATCGGTCAATGCGTTGTGATTTTATACAATATAGAAATCGCAAAATTACCGAAAAACCTGCGAGAAATGGTCAAATGGGCAAAAATTGCAAAATTCGACAAAGTTGACAACTGAATTCATCACTTTCTCGGACCCAAATAATAAATTTAATTATCAGACACAAAAAATCTTCTTTGTGGAAAAAAATACAAAAAAGAAAATTCATATATCTATTACCGTTTTGGAAACAGAAGCCAACAAAATAAGTCACTTTTGCCATTTTTGCGAATCTGCAGATATGAAAAAGTTGTGAAAATAAGTCCGCCTAATTAATATGCGCATAATGTAATCAAATCAAAACCGAACATGATACATCAGTGAAACCTATGTATATCAGACAGGTATGGAAATATATTTTATTTGAAATAAAAACAAAACATGAATATTCATCAAATATGCAAATTAGGTCATTTCAGCTGATTATATATTCGCGCACTCATTATGCAAATTAGGAATGTCAAAACTGTTCATAGATCATATTTACACCAAATATTAACCTTAAATTCCAAATCTTTTTGCAATGCCAATGAAATATGGCGATGGAAATTACTTGGATCACCGTTACAGCTATTTCCACATGTGTTTCACAAATTATTCAGAAGAATCGATCAAATGCTAAGAATTTGCAGAATTTCAGCTACACCACAGTATATGTTTTTGTTTAACAGCTGTCAGATTTGAGGATTTATGACGATCTTCCGAAAAACCATTCAACAGGCCATAACAGGTGACCCCAGTACAGTTGTTGCTAGCTTGAGTGTAAATAACAAATTGATCCAATGAGTGAAACACATGAAGATATTGCTTTTTTGTAGGGGAGTTTTATACATTTTCACCAGGCAGAATAGCAGCCCGAGTCAATGGGCGATCAGCGGGCCATGTCACACATGGCTGAAAAGACAATATTCTAATTAAATAATTTAACATATTTCCCACATGCCTAAAACAACGAAACTACACAGAATTGTAGTTAAAGGTATGCTTAAAATATATGTGGAATAGAAATTTAAAAATATTGTTTAGTTTTTTTAAATAAATTTACAAAAATGGCTATTTCTACCAACTGACTGCTGTTGTGTGTGTGTGTGTTCGCGGGGCAGACTGTTTGCACAGGCAGTGTGATCACCCTAGTACAAGGCGATATTTCGTTTTTACAACGGCTGGTTTATAATAGAAATCGTTATATTTATGGATATTTCAGCAGTCTCTGAACCGATTTTGATAAAACAAAAATGATTTTGTCATTTAAATTGTATGTTCTTTCAAATTTGACACTCAGTTTTTCATTATCTCACAAAAATTATTTTGCGTAGCGCCCTCTGCCCAAAAAATCAACTATCCCTTTTGTTTTGTAATTGATAATAATCATCATACTTCGAATGTTTCCAAGCATTGAATTTCGATAAAGTTGTCCAATCAACGTTTCACCGTTGCAATAATAAAAATAAAGTTAGTTTTTTAAAATCTTCGCACAGCTACATTTCCTGACATGGCAACAATGGGCGAATTATTTAATTATTTAATTGTTTTGTCTTATTAAATTGTTTTGTCGCTGGGACGACAAGCACTTTCAAAACCCCTACAGAAACTGAATTGACTGGGGCTTTAGTGTAATTTCCAGAAAGGAATATAACTTTAAGAAAGTTCAAAATAATGCAGGAAAATGGAAACTAAAATAATACCGGTTTTAGAACCAAAGTGATATGCATCAAGTACAAATATGTAGGACTCCGTCGCAAATGCAATCGGATACCACTACGCTGTTGGGACTAGCTTTTAGCTGTCGGTTAGTTTTTAAAAAAGAGGTCCCTTTTTAGTGATAATCTCCCCTGATAGTGTGTTTTTTTGGCTACACTACCCCCCTCCCCATACCGCCGCAAACCCCTATTTTCTTCGTTGAGAATTCCATTGACATACGTGCTTTAGTCTCCTTTCCCTTACATCAACAACAACAATAATTATGATACAGGTGTATAACTATGGCCGAACTGGATTTTTAAGTTTGTTTAAATATCGGGCTATCCATCTTGAGAATTTCATTGACACATCGTACTTTAGTCCTCTTTTCCTTACATCACCAAGAACAACTACAATGGACTTGATGAAATGTTATAATAGTTGACTGTCACGGTCATGGGGAGAGATGAGATTGTATTCAAAGCTTTGTTCATCATGTCAGAGCGTTATGCAGTAAACAATGATGACATTCCAACCAGGGCCCTCTACAGATATTAAACTGTTAAAGCGGATGTTTCCGAACAGAATGGAGTGACAGATGAGATGAAATTGAACAAAAGTGGTGGTAGTCTTTTTTCTCTCCAGCAATTCGATCATCATATTGCAATAATGATTGAACAAATTGGGCGTCCCGATATTAATTTCTGCCAGTTATATCATCCCTTTGGAATTGTAATTTAAAGCATCACAAAGAAAGTTACACTCTGTAATTAGAGAGAAAGCATAATAAAAAAACCCACATATATACGATTCTCGAAGTCTTGCTTTTAAGATTAATGGCAGCAGTTCAGTATTTTTTTGTATATATGTTCTGACGCATGCGTGATATGATTGTCACTTTATTCTAAATTTATATTCTATATATCAGTCAGTTTTATAATGTGACATGGATAATTATTCACAAATTATTTGATATTAAAGGCTATATATATACGTTGTAATTTCATATAAATCATAGCTGACTAAAGTAAGAGCTTATTTCGTTCACGTGTCTGCAAAATGAGATTTTCAGATTAAGAGATAACTTGACGAAAACAAGAGACCGACTTACATGGTGAGTATGACATGATTATTTTATATCATTAAAAATGCTTTTTATGTTACAAGAATAGAGCTACGTTTAAGTGGTGGAGACAAATTTATAAGCTCAGTGCATCGCGTATTGCTTTCTGTCATGTCGATGAGCATTTTTAATGCAAAATATTAAGAAGTGAAATTGTAGTTACCATGGTTAAACCGGTTTACTAAATGTGCTAGCAAACCACGGACATTTTGTTGTGAATGTTTCTTCTAATTTGTTATTTATTTAATTATTTATTTATTAGTCTTTTTTTAGTAGGGTGGCTCCATCAGTAGTTAAATACTGTTTTCCGTGGAGCAACTTCTTCTTTAGATTGGTATTTTTTGGGGTGGGTGGATAGGGGTATTGTTGATGAATGCCAAAGGAAATAAGTTTAGGTTTTCCCGCTTAATGTCATATTTTTGTCACTCAAATCAATTAAAGTGCATTCAAATTAACGCATTGTCGTCTTACGATCGATATCGGTCTTTCGAATTTAAATCCGGGAAATGGAATATATTTGGAGACGTGCAAGTTAATTTATGATCATCCAACTTAACTCATTTGCAAAATTCTTTCATTTTAGGGCATTCCACTTTTTGTTATCCGTATTCAATTTAATTTTAAAGCAAACAATTTCGTTAATGTGCACTCAAGTTCGTGAACGTAAGTGTGATATTACATGTTGTGCACTCAATTTTGATGTTCGTGCATTCAAATTGATAAAGTAGTAATAAAGGAGGGAGAGGGGGAAAGCTTTGACGTTTCATTGAATTATTAGAGAAAGAAGACGATTAGTTGTACCGTTCTCGACTCTTAATCCTTTTCTGAATTTGCAAAAACACGAACTATCATTATCATCACAATGCCCCGAATTTAAGTGCCAATGACTCGTTTGAAAAATGTTGTTGCAAAGATAATAATGGAATGGAATTCATTTGGACACGTGCAAGTTAATTTATGATTATCCAACTTAACTCATTTGCAAAATGAATTCAGTTTAGGGCATTCCAATTTTTGTTATCCGCATTCAATTTAATTTTAGGGCAAACAATTTCGTTAATGTGCACTCGAGTTCGTGAACGTATGTGTTATTAAATGTTGTGCACTCGATGTTGATGTTCGTGCATTCAAATTAATGAATTAGTAATACAAGAGGGAGAGGGGTGGGTGCAGGGAGATGGGGAATGCTTTGACGTTTCATTGAATTATTAGAGAATCAGACGATTCGTTGTACCGTTCTCGACTCTTAATCCTTGTCTCAATTCAGTTTCCTCCCTACCGCGCGAAGCGCGGTAGTTTTGACGTTTCTTTTTAATTATTCGATATAGAAGACGATTCATTGTACTGTTCTCGACTCTTAATCCTTTTCTGAATTTGCAAAATCACGAACTATCATTATGATCATTATGCTCCAAGTTTAAATGCCAATGGCTCGTTCGAAAAAATGTTGTTGCAAAGATAATAAATCAAAACGGGTGAAAATCATTTCGAATGCCCATCCCGCATGAAATTGCATGCTCTTTATCTATTTTCAGGTGATTCTTTTGAAGAATTTTGTGCACGTAGGCCTATTAAAATTTCGAACGAGAGAAAAATGAAATTGACCGTTCATTATATCGTATTTTCCTGATTTAAATTAACATGACTCATTTGAAGAGCTTGTTGCATGAACATCGAGCTTGAACGAACGAAAATGAATTTGCCGTGGCGATCATGACTATCGTGAGTTTGAATGCTCTTAACATTAAATTGAATGACCAAATTGCAAAATTGGGCGGGAAAACCTATATTAATCAAGCAGGTACTAATGAACGTATATTATTTCTATCTCTGCAAAAAAAAGCGTGCCAATAAAACCATTTTTTTTGCCGTTTTGTCTCCTAGGCCTAGCTACGATTAAAATAGTAGCTCCTGCATTCTAACTTCAATATCTTTGTCTAAACTTGTTCAAACTACAGATGGACATTTATTCTTTTGTGTTCGTTTTCTTCGTTGTATTCGGCCAATACTTCTCTTTCACCGAACAAGGTCAGTGTAAAATCTACTTTTCTACAGCTTATAAGAAGAAAAATGTTCCGTTAGATATTCAAATATTATCCAGACGCCCCTTTTTTTCTTCTTCATTTTAATGCTGACAATAGCAAACAATTTATAGTTGACGTCCATTACGGATTATTATAGTCGGAGTAGCACTACATCCATTCAAGAAGTATTTATATACACCCCAAATCCTTGGTAAAAGTGGTAGTTGGGAGTCCTACCGACTTTGGATAATTTTATGCTCGATCTAGTAACGAGTTTCCCACATTTTTTTCATTTGTTTATCAGCAGTGAACTTAAACGCTTCATATCTGTATCCTTGCTTCACCACTCCGCCCCCAATCTCTTTCTGTTTCTCTTTCTCTCTCTCCCTCCATCCATACCCTCTTTCTGTCTCTTTGTTTCTATCTGTCTGTCTCTCTCTCTGTTTCTGTCTGTCTGTCTGTCTTTCTCCCCTCTCTCCCCTTACAAAAAAAAACCTAATGGTAAATGAATGGTGTTTGAATGGTAGCATCAATGGTAAATGGTATTTCAATGGTGTGCCAATGGTGGATTCTGTATGGTGAATGGTGTTTCAATGGTGGTGTATGATGGTGAATGGTGTTTCAATGGTAGAGTCTGTATGGTGAATGGTGTTTCAATGGTGGAATTGTATGGTCAATGGTGTTTCAATGGTGGCGTCTGTATGGTGAATGGTGTTTCAATGGTAGAGTCTGTATGGTGAATGGTGTTTCAATTGTAGATTCTGTATGGTCAATGGTGTTTCAATGGTGGAATTGTATGGTCAATGGTGTTCCAATGGTGGAATTGTATGGTCAATGGTGTTTCAATGGTAGAGTCTGTATGGTGAATGGCGTTTCAATGGTGGAATTGTATGGTCAATGGTGTTTCAATGGTGGCGTCTGTATGTTGAATGGTGTTTCAATGGTAGAGTCTGTATGGTGAATGGTGTTTCAATGGTCGAGTCTGTATGATGAATGGTGTTTCAATGGTAGAGTCTGTATGGTGAATGGTGTTTCAATGGTGGAATTGTATGGTCAATGGTATTTCAATGGTGGAATTGTATGGTCAATGGTGTTTCAATGGTGGAATTGTATGGTTAATGGTGTTTCACTGGTAGTGACTTTGAGAAAACTAGGTGTCCCTTATACTTTGAACTACAATTTGCTCTGTGATTTCGCTTTATTTTTCGCGAATTTGTCTTCATGATCAACGTTTCAAAGCTGACAAACTGCAAGGAATAATACCCTAGTCCTCAGGAATAATGATGGATCTTTAGTTTTTTCTTCAATTTGGAGTAATTTTGGATCTGATATGTGTCTCTTTACCGTGAGTAACTGCTGTTTTGTGCCTGTGGTCCCACTCATATGACTCTGTGATGTACATTATTATACATTTGCTTACATGAACATCTGTTATTGTTAATTAAAGCAGCTTATAAATCATTCTATTTTATTACAAAAAAATGAAATATTACAGTATTAGGGGCACACCTTTAGAACTTTTATCAAGTTATTTATCTGATCGTAAACAATTAACAATTATTAATGAAGCTGCAGTCCCATTACAAGCATTTTGTGTTCACTGGTTTGTCGTCATCATGGTTCTTAGCTGTTTTTAAAATCGATGATTAGTTTTGGCACTAAATCCCTATGACATTTTTTAGGAATAATGTTGAGCTTATATTACCAAAATTTGAAAAATATTAAACGTTTGATTAATCAAACTAAAAGGGTGTGAATTGAAGTAGCATATTTGTAGGCTAAACCAAAATTTATCTCATGACGAATGAGTATAATCTACTCATCGTTCATTCAATTCTAGTCCATATTGGTAATGGAGATCCTAAATAATCTTTCAGCCTATATCAACTAAATCTACCGAGAAGAAAAGATGATTAATGAAGAGAAATCAATAACTGACACAGTCATCACAATATGCGTGCATACAAAATTTGGTTCAGCCTCCCAAAATTTGAATTTTTTAAAAATATCATTGTAGCTGGATAAATCAATGTTGAATATTTTTACCATTTTTTTCTCATACAAAGATGGTAACATTTCCTAACATCTAATAATTATTGAGTCAAATCAACCTAATCTATTTAAAAAACAATTATTACAAACCATGATGATTATAAATCAGTAAACATTCACAAAATACCCTAATTGGACTAGGCTCTGCTAGGCACAACGTCAAACAACACTTGGAGATAACCTTGACAAAGGCTTCTTGCTAGTCCAAGTATAATGTAATCAGAAGTGTAGCTGCTTTTTCATTAGATGTTTCTGTTGCATATTGGAAGCTAGTATTATATGAGTATTTTTCCAAGAGTAACAGTCATAACTAGCTCTCCAGGTTGGGTGGAAAATTACAAGCAAATTGTAGATCTAGCTCTGTCAAAAAAAGAATAACAAATCTTTAACAGTTGTTATGCTTCCACAACGAAGTGGCAAGTCCCTTTAAAAAGGCTGAAAATATAATTTCTTTGGGTTATACTTACATACAAAATTTTACATTTAGATTTTGTAACATTGCTAAAGAAAGTCTGAATAATATTATGTTTTAATAGTGTACTATGTTCCAAATGATTGCCTTATTGATGTTCAAGTAAACCCCAAAGTAATAATACTTATATTGATGAAGCAATAGTCTACACACAGATGTTTAACTCAGCCAAATTACCTATACACTAACTGCCACTTCTAAATTGTCTATTCTTTGGTGTTTCTTAAACTTTTGTTAGAACTCTGAATGAGCACCTGTCAATAAGCGACTTGACATATATTTACAAGAATTTCTAAAGTGGGGGGGGGGGGGATGTTTTACTATGGAAATGCTGACATCTACCTGGTCCCTTGTTTCAATCGAATTGGTCACTGTTTTTGGTGAAGTCAGTAAACAACATTCACAGATTGATCTTAAAATCATCTTTTCTTGCTAGTATGAAAACAGTATTAATATATGTCTCCACATCTTGCCATGGTACAGTTAAAGGGATAGTTGAGTTCTGTTGCAGAGGGCGCTACACAAAATAATTTCTTTGTGAGATAATGAAAAACTGAGTGTCAAATTTGAAAAAACATACAATTTAAATGACAAAAAATCATCTTTGTTTGATCAAAATCGGTTCAGAGATGGCTGAAATATCCATAAATATAACGATTTCTAATACTTCTGTACCACCGCAAATATTAGATAATTTGAAAAAGCCGTTGGAAAAACAAAATAGCGCCATTTACGTTGTATTTCAGCCAATGCCGATGTTGGCTTTTTTTGTTGGCATTTTCGTGTTGGTTTGGTACGCACAACCAGCCTGCCCATGTATTGTTATTTTTAATTAAATAATTACTTAACGGTCACCATATTTTTGTTAAAGTATAGAGCTGAATTGGTCTGATCGTATTGGCTAAATTTCACACATTTTGGGGTCTAAAATTACCTTCATAGCAAATTTAGGTTCTAATAGGGCATTAGAAATGTCATAGATAACAATAAGAGCAATAACCATGCACTTTGAAGGCATTTGTGGTCTGAAAAACAAAACTCAACTAGGAAGTGTAAGAAACAGTTTGGAGAATATATGTTGTAATCGTTCAAAAAATGTAAATTCCAGTGCTTGTATAAAGGTGTGTAAGTTTCACCTTCATTATTCAGAATCATAGATGGTACAGGTAAATCTCAGATGCAGCAAAATGGCCTCTAAGTTTTTTACATAGAAAATGTATAACACTCTCCTAAGAGCTACTGCCGAGTCATCTGAAGTTTATTTAAAAAAAATGGTTTTACAGACTTCTTGCTCACGTATCAAATGGTTGCTGTTACTCAACAGAAATTTTCCCTGTGAAATGATGCATTTTGAGGAAATTACACAGAAGACTTAATAAGATGCACAACATTGTCATGAAATCTTGCATTTGAAACGAGTGTGACAGTGTGTGTAAGAGAGAAAAAAATAAATATTGGCCAAATGCACTGTTATTGCAGTGGAAGTAAAAAATCACATTTAATTTTTGAATAAGTTTCAGTTATTTTTGTTGATATTACTTACTGGACAAGGTAAATTGATACTTTTTATAATGCATAACAAGATTCATTAGTACAATGTGTTTTAACCGCATAAATATAGTTCCTTGCTTTATTATTATATCTACATTTTTTTTTTCAATGTACATTAGTCTGATGGTCATGCATCCAAAGTACATGTGTGTGTGATTTTACTGCATTACTTTGCTATACAGATTTTTAGGGAGTACAGTGTGATGCAGTTTGGAGCATGTTTCACTCAATGTTCACTTTTATGGTAATCACAAATTTATGATGCAACTGTTTCCTTAAATTACTTTCTTTTTTTCTTTTTTTATTGACATACATGTATTCTAAAAGTCTTGATTTCCATGATGTGCCAAAGACTTTAATGCTACAGTAGTTTGTTATAATGTTGTTAACCTGTATAATAATATCATTTTGACAGAAAGTCAGAAACTACAAAGAAACCACTCTGCATTGTTGGTCATGTAAACAAAATGAAATCCCTCCAACTTTTTTTGTTGTTGTAATTTTAATGTTTCATGCAGGAACTATGCGGGTATATATCGGTTTTATTCAGTTTCTATTGTTGTCAGAGCAGCAAAGTTAATCACTATTTATTACTGCCAGAATTATAATGCAGCTGTGTTTCTGTTTCCAGTACTCCACTTTTTTATATATATTTATTTTACATATTTCAAAAGACATGTACTTTTATTCATGTACCAAAGACAAGTTAAAGTACAGTATTACCATGAACCATGCACACCAATGGAGTCTCTTATTTTGTACAAAATTAAATAGTTTCATGTTGTTGACTACAAATTTGCACTTTATAGTATTATCTTTTAACAACTATTTGTATCTGACTTGAAGTCAATTGTTGGATGACTGGAATGTACCAAAGTTCTTAGCAGTTCTTAATTTTGGCATGAAATTCATTACTCACCATTTACATGTAGGTGCCATTAGCATATATACCATTCACGATCCACATTGTTCTCCCATAGGTTTACTGTTATCATTCAATGCAACCACTGGCATAACATAACATTCTCTATCTACCATTTATTGTGACATACCATTGGTAAACCATTCACCAACCACCATTGACCTACCATTGACAAACCATTTACCATCCACCTTTGGTCTTTTCATTGGTATACCATTCACTGTCCACCATTCGTGTACCATTGTCAGGCCAATGGTGGATGGTCAATGGTAGTCCAATGGTGGATGGTCAATGGTAGTCCAATGGTGGATGGTCAATGGTAGGCCAATGGTGGATGGTCAATGGTAGGCCAATGGTGGATGGTCAATGGTAGGCCAATGGTGAATGGTGAATGGTAGGCCAACGGTGGATGGTAAATGGTAGGCCATTTGTGGATGGTGAATGGTAGGCCAATGGTGGATGGTCAATGGTAGGCCAATGGTGGATGGTCAATGGTAGGCCAATGGTGGATGGTGAATGGTAGGCCAATGGTGGATGGTCAATGGTAGACCAATGGTGGATGGTAAATGGTAGGCCAATGGTGGATGGTCAATGGTAGGCCAATGGTGGATGGTCAATGGTAGGCCAATGGTGGGTGGTGAATGGTAGGCCAATGGTGAATGGTGAATGGTAGGCCAATGGTGAATGGTGAATGGTAGGCCAATGGTGAATGGTAAATGGTAGGCCAATGGTGAATGGTAAATGGTAGGCAAATGGTGGATGGTAGGCCAATGGTGGATGGTAAATGGTAGGCCAATGGTGAATGGTATGTGACTGGTATGTCAATGGTCAATGGTAGATTAATGGTACAAAATTTGCATATTTCATATTCAAATTTCAATGGTGAATGGTATTCCAATGGTGAATGGTAGAATAATTGTAACAAATTTGCATATTTTATATTCAAATTTCAATGTGTCAATGGTACCATTCATCTACCATTGGTAATTATGCAAATGAGCGTCCAAAAAATTATTATTAGGTTGATATGGTTGAATGCAATTTCACTGGTAGATGAATGGTGCCCAATGGTACGTTGCGAGCGTAATCTCATTGGTATCCGAATGGTATTTTCAGTGGTACTTCTGAATGATATACCATTGGTATACCATCGAACATTTTTTTGTAAGGGTCCCTCTCCCCAATCCCTACATCTATCTATTTCTCTCTTTGTCACAGCTTGCAATCCAAATCAAATCGAACACGGCGGGTCCTGTTACCATTTCTCCCTCGATGAATCTGACTTCGACACGTCAAAAGCATCATGTGACAGTCTTGGGATGCACCTGGTCTTCATCGGATCTCAGGATGAACAAGAGTTCCTGGTCGTCACCGGCCTCGCCAACCAGTACTGGATACGGTTATCCACAGTGACTTCGTTGAAAAAGGCAGCTACTTCAACATGGTTGGACGGCTCAAGCTTGACCTATTTCAACTTCGCCGACTCAGGAGCGACTTTTGATCAAGGAGGAGAGTGTTTCCGAATGTCAGGGTCACAATACGAATGGATGGACAGGACTTGTTCTGTGGAGCTTCATTATATCTGTGAAACAGAAAACGGTGAGTGCTGATAAGATTATATTTCATGATTCGGTATTGTACTTTGATTTAGATTCTTTTAAAAAGCTTATAGGCCTATGCGAAAACCTTACGTTAAATATAAAGAGTACATAATAAAATTGATTAAAAAAGAAGAAGAAGAAGATACTTACCTACCCACACACACGCACACACGCACACACGCACACACGTGTGTTCTCACGCGCGTGCACAAACGCTTTATGTAAACGTATACTATTTCTGAACTTTGCCCTTCTGAATATTCCATCAACTATTTGAATATGATGAGTCACTTTGGTGATGATCTATAAACATTGCGAGAACAACGCATACAACTTAGAAACTTGTTCAAAATTAAATCTTCGAGACCCTATAACCGACTTTGATTGAGAAGGGAGAGATCTGAATGCAATTTTAACCTCTTGATTAGCAGCGAACTCGATCTCCGGCCTTTACAGAGCTCTCATATCTTTTGAAAGAATCATAGCCTAGATGTATGAGCCATAATACTGTACTCATACAGGCAAATCTAGTGACGCAACCGAAGAAGTCATGGCTGCTGAAAGCGACGTGTCCACAAGCATCACATGATCGTCATCAACAACAACATCTGTGTAAGAACCAGCAACATCTACCACTGCGACAGTTCAATTTAATTTAACTCAAGTTTATTTCTGTATCCAACAGAGAGCACTTATACAACACCAGACCCATCACCTGTATCCACTACCCTGTCAGTACCCACGACCGTAACCTTGTCATCTAGAGATCAAGGTAAATAAACTTGATGTAGGGGGGGGGGGGACCAACACAAAATTGCACTTTCTGGAGAGAAAAAAAGGGCACCTTAAAAGGGAAATCTCAAAGAGAAAAATATACAATTTTTTAGACATTGGTATATACCCGTATATTATGATTACATTATCAGGGATGATTTCAATATTTGTTTCTATTTATACATGATATAAGATATTGCTTAAGCATCATACTTTTTAATTGGGTGTGATGGTATGAAAATTCACTGCGAGCGAGGAAAATTTGTTAAGATTTGTGAGGTCGCAGTGCGAAAAATTACATCTTATAAAGAGGAAAAATCCAATCCTGATGGGGTTATAAGCACATTCTCATAACAGAAGACTGAAAAGACCTTTGATAAGTTGCATAGTTATAACATCTATATCTACGAGCGAGTGTAGCGAGCAAGCTTTTTGGGAAATTGCTCTCGGTCGCTTGAAATTAGGGGCACGTTTAATGATGAGAGGAAAAGGACACTTATCGAAAGGGTTAAGAAACTTATTAGAAAAGAAAAGGAGTACCTATCAAAGTACAAAGGCTAATTATCAGAGGTGAAAATGGGGCACTTCTTACACCTTAAGAAAGAGGCACGCATCAGGGATGTAAAGGGGTTTTATGGGATAGGAAATGGGCTTTTGTCGACGAAAAAGATCAAAATCAGATTTTAATAGGGGCATCTATGATGAAGGTATAGGTTCCTTTTAAGAAAGGAAAAAGGGGCACATATCATTGTAAAAAGGGTTATTATCAGATGTGAAAAGAGGCACTTATCGCATCTAGAAAAGGGGCACTGACCATACATGAAAAGAGGCACTTATGAGAATGAAAAAGAGGCACTAATGACAAAGTGAAATGTGCATTTGTTGAAAGAAAAGGGGCCCCGATCAGATTTTAATAGGGGCATTTATCGGAGGTGAAAGGGGGCTTTTATAAGAAGGGGGAAGTGGCACTTATGAGAAGGAAAAAGAGAATTGATTAGGAAGGAAAAGGGGGACGTGTCAAAATAAAAGGGGCATTTATTAAGGGATGAAAAGAGCACTTATCATGAGGGGAAGGGGCACTTGTCAAAGTAAAACGAGTATCTCTCAGAAATGAATAGGGTCATTTACAAGAGATGAAAAGGGGCACTCATGAGAATGAAATGGAACTATTTTCATGGATTAAAATTGGGCATTTATGAGAAGGGAAAGGGGCTCTTTTTCAAATGGGGGCACTTATCATAAGGAAAAGGGGCACTTATTAAAAAGGAAAGGGGCCACATGTGAAAATATAATGTGCGCTTATCCGAGTTTAAAAGGAGTAGCTTTCAAGGGGAAGGAACACTTTTTACATAGGAAAAGGGGAACTTTTTATAGCAAAAGGGAAACCTCTCAGATTTGAATAGGGCAATTTTCAGAGGTGAAGGGGGCGCTTATCAAAAGTGAAAAGGGGCCCTTCCCGTACCTGGAAAGGGAAACTTACTAGAGATAAAAACAGGCACTAATGAGAAAGGAAAATGGACACTTATTGCAAAGGAAAATGGGAACTTGTCAAAGGAAAAGGGTTCGTATACAAAAAAGGGGGCACTTATCAGAGGTGGAAAGGGGAAGGGGCATTTTTTAGAATCAATAGGGGCACTTGTCAAAGTAAAAGGGGCACTTTTCTTATGTAAAAAGGGGCACTTCTTACACAGTTAAAGGGGTACTTTTCATATGTAAAAAGGGGCACTTTAGAGGTAATTGAAAAAGAAGTAAGGGCACTATGCCCCCCCTGCCCCCCGGGAGCTCCGCCTCTGGCAGTTGCGTAATGAGCAAATACGTTTGGGGGGGGGGCAGTAGAAAAATCTGCATCACAAGTGGAGTATTAACGATCAGGTAGAGCGTAGCGAGAGAAGCGAGTGGAGCGTACATTGGCGTAGGTTCCAGGGGCTTTGTCCCAGCGTGGGTCAAGGAAGCTCATGGGTTTAGGCATTAAATTACGGTCATATAAGCATATTTAGATACCTCATTTGTGACACTGGCAGTTCAGTCATTCTTCCTTTTTCTCTTTAACATATTTTTCAAAAAGTGAGGGGGGCTCGAGCCCCGCCGTTCTGCAGGCGCTGACATGAAGGCCTCTTAATAAGCATATTTTTGCCTTACTGTAAATTAAGGAGTTTGTATATTTCCAACAAATTTCCCAAAAATGGAGAAAACAAATTCCAGAAAATAATGTCATATTAGCAACATTTGTAAACCACTTTTGATTTTTTTTTGATTTTTTTAAAATTTTCCTTTGGGGGGACTGCCCCTAGCCCTCAGTACCATCAGCCCCATCAGTACGCCAGTGTTCAGGGGCTCATGTCTTCTCACCCCTATATTTAAAAAAAAACACGCTTTCCCATCCTCTCACAATATTTCCACGATATATGCGCGTTTCGCTATTATAAAATCATCTATTGATAAATATTTAGGCATGCGGAATGTTTAGGAATTTAATTGCTGTTTAAGCCTCGGGTTACAAATGCTATTACGAACTGCTACGAACGCCGTACGGACGATTTTCAGAAAATGGAAGTTCTGAAAGACAATGGAAAAACAGAGAGATTCGTACGAACGCATCGTTCGTAAGAACCTTTGTGACAGTATAGCTTTACTCTCCTTTTCTTTAAATGGAATATAATTTGTATGTGATTCAATTCACGTTTTATTAGTTTTAAATTTCTTTTTGGTTAAAGTAACAAGACCATTTTGACTCCTTTACTGCTAATCTTTTTTTCGGGAGGGGGAGGGGGGGGGGGGCTTCTGGGGGGGGGGGGGGGCGGGGCGAAAATGCGTTCCTCCCCTTAATTCCCACACTCTTTTTGTTTGGGGGGAGGCGACCGCCCCCTGCCATCCTTACTTTAGGCGCCCCCCCCCCCCCCCCGCAGTGTAATGTACTTATATGTTTCATGTATTAAGTTGTTTATTGTCATTGCAGTTCTGATGCGATCCGGAAACTTAAAGCTCTCGGCCGACAATGCAAGACTCCTCAATGCTTACGTGCATGCATCATTCCGGGTCTCCTCTTCGATAAGATGCGCACAACACTGCCTTGCTGACGTCACTTGCTCCTGTTACACCTACATTGCCGAAGAGATGGCATGCTTGCTTGGCGAGGAATGCCAGGCGGCATCTGGAGTCAGATATGATACACATCCTGGAGCTAAAACATATTCAAGGGCTTAACTTCATCAACTAAGAAATTCAGGATTGATTCGTCGACATGGTCAAAAACAAAAAATATGAATTGCAAGCTGTAATTTACTGTAAAATTAACTGTAAAGTGCCCCGATAGATGGCGCTAGACCAGCTTTACATACAGATCTTAATTAGTTTTCGAATAATTATATAGGATCTCTTTGCAGCTTTATGATGCTCAAGAGAATCGTAAAAACGTTCATAGAAATAATAATAGCCTTACAATCAATATCACCTCTTCCCCCAAAAACCTTTCCAAGATTCTGCGTAGCGCGTATGAACTGTATCGTCTAGCGCCATCTATCGGGGAAATAACTTGGGCCAAACAAATATTGTTTTGTATAAAGTAGTATGGATAAGCATTTTAAGAAGCAAATTATAATATTCTCTCTCTTGACTCTCTACTAACGTCACACTTATCCAAATAAAATTGTGCAATATAAATAAGGGTATAAACTAAATTCTATTAACAAATCACAATCATCAACTTGGAGTAAAATTAAAAATGATGTATACAAAAAAACTCAGATTATGGATGAATTTACATAGCCTAGGTAACTTTTTGTTCTTAGTTTTTACCGTACACAACTATATGATTCATGGAAAATCTTGTTGAGTGCAATTTAACTTTATCTGTCAAGTCCATGACCTAGCATCGTTTATCCATTCATGAATGAACCTGCATTCAATCAGCAGATGTATGAGATTTATTGTATTATTACCAACGCTTCTTCTCTCCCCTTTCCTTTTCTTCTCTGCAAGTCACACTCTTTTTTATTTATATTTTTATTGTTGTATTTAAGTTGAGGGCTGCGGGCACGTCAAGCTACTTTGCCTTTTTCTGTAGCCCTCCTGCATCTAATGTATGTTAAATATGCATTCAATATATTTGTTTAATTTCGTTTATTATCTGTGTAAAATTATATACACTTAAAATATTGTATCAAACCATATTATGTTCATGAAAATGTATGATGAAAAAAAAGAAAAAAGATGCAGAAACCAATAAATCAAATCAAATCAAATCAAAGTCTATATACTAAATAAACATTCATATTACTGAATAAAATTATTAAAAAAAATATTAAAATGGCATTTCTTTCTTGACATAATATATTGTAATCCTGATGCGGAATAAAATTAATCTTTACCTTTTGTCTTTAAAAATCTCTTATATTTATGTGTACTCATAAAAACATGATTATCACACAACTTTGGGAGGCTTAAATCTTGGATCGACATCAAACATTCAGTCGGTATTATTCTACACATCATCGAGAAAGGAGGATTAATGCTTAACATTGCACTTCCATCGATAGTATCTAAT